>JAJLSF010000025.1:0-51453 GCA_030567395.1 Citeromyces hawaiiensis
ATGTGGTCTCCAAGAGACTAAAAGTAGCATGAATGGTCTTCGAACTGATCACCAAGCAGACCATTAATATGACCGAAAATTTTATTAGATTGCGACAAAGTTCATTCGCTTTCACTTGAGTACTCTTCATGACATAAAAGTTCCAATTTGTTTCTTGACTACAACTTGGGGGCTACTGGTGATCACATTGATGCTCTTTATTTACAAGCAGAAGTAGATTAGAGAGAAATCATGTGCTAACAAAGTCAGGGTTGGAGAAAGATGACCGCATTATTTCACTCATAGAGTCTTGAAAAGAGAAGCTTACTTTTTTGATTTACACTGCTCGTTAAAAGATATAAACTTCTTCGCAACGGCTGCCAGCAACGTCTCATTTGGCAGAATGTTAAGGCACACAATTGTGCAACCCATACCAACAAGAGACATCACAAGTTCTTCTGAAGGGTCAAACTTTTGATCAAGATTCTGAAGTGGCTATTTAGGGCCTTAGAATCCGGTTGTCAGAGAATCTGCGAGTGTGCGCCCTCTGAAAAGCCGCGGGAAGTTCCTATGCGCTGCATTATACCCTGGCAAAAGCTGACATGCTTGAGACTGGCTCTTTGGATTAGTTCACCACCACATAAATGCCATCAAGCGTTCATGTAGCGGAAAATGCGTGGCATTAATACTGATTTTTGTTCCAAAACCTTTTTTGCTCCTTTCTTTTTTTTCGTTCCTCTCACTCTCTTCAATCTACAAGGTTCCTCATAGAAATCTCTGGTGAAAAAAATCTCCAGTAGACCTGAGTCAGGACAACTATAGATGGGCGACAATGAACAGCTCACACATAGCGATGGAGAATACAGAAGCAGATTTATCAGTCCTACTTGGACCGACCCCAGCAGGGCAGCATTAGAGAATCTTCTCATGTACTTGTGACAAGTACCCTATGTAGCTGAAGTTGAGTTGATTCTATAAGCAGGTTGTGTAATTTCATGTTTCTTTTTAGTTGATCATTTGCACGCGTTATGCATGTAATGCTTGATACTGCTGAAACGACGATTCGCTTAGCCACCGGGTTTGATGGTCGAAGTATGCTTGACTGAAGCAAAGCAGTAATTCTGGATTCCCAGACTGAAATTTCTTTATGTTTGGAATGAGATTTGTTGACTTATAGTCAGACGTCTCTGGTCGCATTGATGTCCCTTCTTTCATTGAAAGAATTGACATAACAATATCTTCGCTACCGGTAATCAAGAAATGTCCGCCGCCCCTTTCATCTCACACAGCAGGAAAACAGCGAGAGTTCAAGGCATCTTTTTAGGGGACAGAATAGCTTTTTTGTCCTCAAACTGTCCGTTGTTAGCTATAGAGAACTTGGGGGTCTTTTACTTCAGAGCAACGCTGGAAAAGTGCCTCAACTTCCAGGTAGAGCTTGCTTAGATGCTTGAAAATTGTGTCACATTCATGTCAGTTGAGCTTTCAACAGAGGAGGCAATAGAGGATCAAGCAGGTTCGACAACACCCGTTGAGCGGATATTAGAGTTGACGGAATGACTTGATGGAATAGCCTTCTCAGGCAATAGCATGATTTAAAGCTTAGGTCTGGCGACCCGACAGGTTGAATCAACAAGAATATATTTTCTCTGTCCTCGCGCCTTCTTTGAGCGAAAAAAACTGCTGCAGAGGCAGTAGAAGGTAAACAATGGTGAGGATGAGCAGCATCTGCTCACTTCCAGCCATCGAATCGAGATTAAATACGTCCCTTTCTCACGCCCACACACCATCTATAATGAAATTACTCATCTTGTTCATTGCCATCGCATTCGCTGCCAATGTGCTTGAGCTGACGGATAAGCAATTCGACAGCGTGGTTTTGAATCCGTCAAAGTACTCACTTGTTAAATTCTACGCAGAATGGTGCTCTCACTGCAAAAAAATGGAACCGGATTATGAAGAATTGGCCACAATTCTCGCAGACGAAGAAAATATCCAAATCGTCTCGATAAACGCAAACAAATACAAAAAAATCCGCAAGAGATACGATGTACAATACTATCCAACACTGATGCTATTTTCTCCAAATGCACTCAAAACGCCTCTAGAGTACGAGGGATCAAGAGACACACAAAGCTTACTGAACTTTATACGTTTGAAAGCTCCAATTTCCGAACCGAAAAAATCTCACATTGAGCAGTTGAATGAAGGGTCGATGCCCGCAAAAGGTCGTGCCCTGACCATCTTTACCGCTTCTTGGTGTGAACACTGTGAGAAGGTGATCCCCATTTGGGAGAGGCTTGCTGAAATTTACTCCGATGACGATATAACCATTGGCGAAGTCAAGGCGGAAAATCTACCTTCAGATGCCTTATTGAAGCGGTATGATGTAGACAAATTTCCCAAAATCGTATATATAGGCAAAGATGAGTTTGAGGTTTATGACTCCAAGAGAGATCTTGAGAGTCTTGTGAAGTTTGCCAACAGAAAGTCTGGGCTCTGTAGAGATTTGCACGGCCACCTAACAGACGAGGCAGGAATCATGGCAGATTTGCAAGAGACTGTCGGTCTTGCTCTGGTCGACAAAGAACGCAGAGACCAACTCATTGAGACTTGTATGGAGAAGCTCAAGTCTATCGAAGATGATTTTGCGTCGTCCTACTATGGGAAGGTTTTGCATAAACTATCTCTGGGAGAGGGAGAGTTTGTCGCGAATGAGATAAAGAGGCTTTCTGGGCTTTTGGAGAGAAATGATATTGTGAAGCAGAGTATTGACTCTATTCGTACAAGGCTGAATATCCTGAGGTCATTCATGCATGTAGAACACGATGAGCTGTGATGGTACTTTCGTTGAATGAATTTTGTTGACCATCTCTGTGGGTGAATGTAACCTGCCTGGTTTTTGAAGCGAGGCGGGGCGCACAAATAAATCTTGAAAGCACATGATCGAAGTATTAAGACATTGGCCTAAGTCGTATGAACCACGGGCTAGAATTAGTCAGCAAAGGGTGATCTTCCGCTGTGTTTGTAAGAGGGAGACTATGAGAAAATTGACATCTCTCCTCCTCCTCCTCCTCCTCCTCCTCCTCCTCCTCCCGTCTGTCGAATATGTTCTTGGGATTGATCTCTGTCTGATATATGGCGATCTATGCAGGCACTTGAATGTATTGGCTCATTTACGGATATGGCTTCATCTTGCTAACCTGTCCGTCCACCATACTTTGTATTCAAAGTGATTTCCTAGACACCCTACATCAAGATTTAAAAGCAAAAGAAGTGGTGGCTTTAGTGGTTTTTCATCTCAAGCAACGCGGCGAAATATCATGCCTTCTGATATCTATATAGTTTTCGGTGCGTATCAGCTTGCTCGTTGTGTGAGCTTCTCGACTATCCATGTCAGCCAATCAGCAAAACTCCACCAAAGTACTCAGTAGATAGTCTATAAATCATATCTCTCTACATATTAGCTCCATGGCAATTCTCTCACCATTTAACGGGCTCTCCTTTACTAACAAACCTAACCATCTCAGGCCACACTTTCCCCGATAGCACAGTTTGATCTACAATAGGACGCACATTGGTTGGTTTGCATCTAGCTAGCCATACCGTTTCTCCGCTGCTTAGATATATGATAACGTTGGCAGCGTACTTGTGCCCTCCTACATGGTTAACAAACCCAACTTGTACCCCTCCTGGCCTCTCATCTCCGTAATCTCTATAAAGCTCCAGTTCTCTCAAATATATATCCATCTCTTTCTTCATGAGCGGTGCAGTTATACCACACCGTTTATCTCTCGTTCTGTGAGAGCAAAAGAAGACGTAGCCTTTAAAATGGGACGGCTCGATTTTGACACAATGGAGAGACTCGGGCAGTTCTCCTCCCTTGACTAAAGTCTTGAGTAAATCGGTCAGAACTGAGTCTGCCTTTTCTATAGGACAGTTTCTGATCCATACAAAAGATGGTAAAATCAGAATGTCAGAAGTGGTTGAGCTTTCAGAATGGAAAGATGTTACATTTACATTTATTTTCCCACCAGCCAACTCAGCCATCTCTGATTTTTGACCCCATTGGGCCACACTATGGGCTAGTGTTCCCTTTTCTTCAAAAGCATCATGCGGCCAGTCTGTTTTGCCCGTCGCAATAAGACAGTGCATTTTATAAGGCTTTGTGGACTTCCACAAAGTGTCTTCCGTTTCGATCTTGACAGAGCTCGGGAACTTTGTTGAGCATTCTTCCGCAGAACACTGTGCAGGGCACTCTGCGATTGGGACAATATTGCCAATCTCCTCCCGTGCCTTTTTTTCCGGATCGTTAAAGATTTTCTTGAAATAGTTCATTGGAAAGAGTGAGCCGTGTACATGTGTGTATTTATCGGGGGGTTTACATGCATTATCGCCGAATTCCCCGATTATGTCCGAATATGCCGTTTCGTAATTCTCTCTACTTGTGAAACTTATCTAATTAATAGAGATTGAAGTGCGCTTTGCCATAATGGTTGCCCTCCTCTCGGCCAACTTCATGTATTGTTTTACTTTGCAGTGGCATCAAAGCTGCGGTGCCTAATCACTTCTGCCAAGAGAAAAAATTCCTTCAAATGCTACTGGGGATGGATGCTCCCGGGGCAGATACGATTTCGGGTACTTTTGATCACTCATCCCGAAAAGCATACATTTATTGAAATTAGGCTGCAAAATTATTGTTGCATATCTACGCTCTTCTGGTATGCTTATCAATGTGCTTTGCATATCTCATAGTACCCCCCAGAGGGCCGCTGGACCATGATAAAATGTCATTTGGGGATGATCTATGCCATAAGAGTGACTCGGGAATGATGAGGTTCGAGATGATCAAGTCGAAAGATTCATCAAGATAAAGTCACAGATGGTCAGAGTCTCCCACTACTAGTCTAGTTGACCCTACCACTCATTGACTAAACAATAGATGGAGCCCATCCTTACATCTACCACTTTTAGCGGATCTTAACAAACTTGTTCGCGCACTACTTACGTCCGATATCTCCGAGTGTGGGCTTTAGACATTTTTTCAAAAGCTCTAGATCCAGCTCCAGTTATCAGTAGATATGGGTTGAAATTTGCGTGCGGTGATTTTTTCTTTACTTAACGCGTTTCGAAAGACGTGAACACTTTTCATGCTCCAGGCTGGGTTCTTCCGCTCAAGGCATTCTAAAGTTGATACTTTGGGCTATTCTTAGCATCTTTTAACAAGAGAACGTTTGCTCTACGTCTGTTCTTCTGGGCCAACAGCTAAGTTGTCTGTAGAACAAGGACGCAAGGTATAGAACTCTGACGATCTGAAAGATGTTCTTCCAGCCTATAGGGCATGGACTGAAAACGAGATGGCTCACTGCAATCTAATGTTCCGCAGAATCCCTCCCACCTCATAGCAAGAGCTCACTTATTATATATTAATGCACTTTACAAACTAATCCACTCTCAGACTGTCATACTTGACCACAGCATTCAGCAGCACCTCAAAACCCTCGGCAACTTGCTCTGGGGTGGAGTACTCCACCGGGTTGTGGCTGATACCGTCTTTGCTCGGAATGAAAATCATCGAGGTTGGTATCCTGGTACTGGTTGAACAAGAGTCGTGGCCCGCTCCACTGACAATCTCTCTCACTTGAGACTCTCCGTATAGTTCAGTAGAAGCCTCACGAACACAACTGATGCACTGTTCATCGAAATGGACGGCTGCAGAAGTGTAAATATGCTCAAACTCCACACTCAACGACGACCCCCCGTTTCCGGCCTTGGCAATGCTCTGGAACTCAGACTTGACCTCGTCAAGCAGCTGCTGCAGTTTCTCGTCGTAAACGTGTCTAATATCCAGAGTAAAGTTCACCTCCTCTGGAATAACGTTAACACTACCTGGTTCAAGATTGAGAATCCCAACAGAGCACAGTCCGTCGTACTTGTAAGCCAGTTCGTTGGCTCTCACCATCATCTTGGAGGAGGAGAGAAGCGCGTCGGTTCTGGATTTAAGAGGGGTCGTCCCCGTGTGCTGAGCACGTCCCGATACTTTAACTTTGTACCATACATAAGCCTGGACACCCGTTACAATACCGATTTTCTTGTTTTCATCCTCCAGTATGGGCCCCTGCTCAATGTGGATCTCAAAATGCGCCTTCAGTGGGTTGGCCTTATAAGAGGCTGGAACATCTCCCAAGTAACCTATTCTCTCAAGCTCGCTTTTAACAGATACAGGTTTACCGATAACGGCATTCATCTTGTAAATCTCCTCTTTGGAGATGTTTTCTGCCCAAACAGAAGATGCCATAATACTCATAGGAAATCTAGCACCTTCTTCATTCATCCAGTCAATAACAGCCACTGGATAATTAGGAGTATAGTTGTTATCTTTAAAAGTTCTCAGCACTTCTAAACCGGACAAAACTCCGTATATACCATCGTAACGGCCACCAGTCGGCTGTGTGTCGAGATGGGACCCAATACCAATGGGCAGCCCATCGTTTTTACCGGGGTAAATTGCAAAAATGTTACCAACCTCATCAATTTTAACTGTGCAGCCCAGTTCTTTCGTTTCCTCAACAAACCAGTCCCTCACCTGCTTATCCTCGTCAGTGAGGGCCAAGCGACACATCCCCGTCTGCGTTGGGTGCGGACCCCAGCTGGTTTTCTTTCCAAACTCGGCTGTTTCGTGGATGGTATTCACGAGTCTATCTTTGGCGATCTGGAGCTGTTTAGTGGGCATTCTTAAAAGTGAAGCCAACTTAGTGGAGAAGCTTGTTTTAAAGTGCATCGGGGTTCCAGCGCCGCAAGATAAGGGACGTTTATCGAAGATCATTTTTCATGCACCTTTAGGCAGATAGCATGCACGGTGTGCGAATAAACACTTACCGTTTCGGGAAACCGATTTCTGCAGTCTTTATCTTGAATTATTCCACATCAAAATGGCAGAAAACCCTTTGAAAGTTGTAGACATCTCTGAGCTCAACAAAGCGACGGCCGATGAGCTGCTACAGGCCGCAATCGACCAAGGGTTCCTTATGGTTGAGGGCCATGGTTTTTCTCAGCAAGAAGTGGATGCCCTCTTCAGTCTTTCTAAAGACTTTTTCCGGCTCAGCCCGGAAGAGAAAAAGTCGTTCCCCATTGGGCAGGACAACTGCGGGTACACGGGGTTTGGAACGGAGAATCTCGATGAGGCTAATCCGGATAAGAAAAAGGGCGATCCGAAAGAAGGTTTCAACTTTGCGCAACTGGACCTTGCCAACGGAACCACTCCTCAGCCGCTACCGGAACTTTTGCGAGCTGAAGAGAACCAGAAACTCGTTTCGCGAACCATTGTTAAGCTTCGCCAGACAATTAGCCAGATTCTCAAGTTACTCGCGCTGGGACTCGAAATCGATGAAAAGGACGGCGGTGTACGGTGGTTCGATCAACGACACAGCCCAAATAAACCGAGCGGCTCGGCGTTTCGGTTCCTGCACTACCCTTCTCCCCAAGGGTTTGAGCCGCAGGAGTCTATACGGGCGGGTGCTCACACCGACTACGGTGGAGTGACTTTACTATTTCAGCAGGAAAACCAGGGGGGGCTTGAAATTCTATCTCCTATTAGTAAAAACTGGGAAAAAGTTCCATTTGTGCCAGCTAGCGACCATTTTAAGAAAATTGGCAGTGGTCCTCCTATAGTTGTGAACATTGCAGACCAGCTGAGCTTCTGGACCAACGGAGTGCTCAAGTCTACAATTCACCGCGTAAAATTTCCTGCGCACGTTCAAGCTACCGGGCAGAGTAGGTATAGTATTGTATTCTTCTCTCACCCTGAAGATGACACCAGGCTGGAGCCTGTACCCAGCAAAATGGTGAGCGATGTAAAAGGGCGTGGTGCGGGATATCTGATGGAGAAGCACGGGTATAGTATTACTGCTAAGCAGCATCTCGAAAAGAGATTGGCCAGTACCTATGGCTGGACTTATTAGGTGTGAAACCTATAGCTACAATATCTAAGATGTTTATATTTACTAAACAGCGTCTATTTGTAGTTACCAGGATGTAGGTATACATCAGATGATATGTCAGCTGATGTCCAAATATGTATGTGTGGGGTCACCTGGTCTGAGGGAATCATATGAGAACCTGACATAAGGGTTTTTTTTGTGAGTCTATATTGTGCGAGTCTACTTTCTGGTGTATCTTTGACCACCTCTGGGTGTAAGCAGAATTTTTGTAACAGTCCTACTGGGTCTTTGGGAAGCGTATATCAACTTTGAAACACAATGTCTTGTCACACGGCGCACTTGGTGCCTTTATGCTGTTCAAACTCATGAGGGGCGCCTAATAACGAGGACATGTTAATTATTGACTCGCTTCTCCAGGAGAAAGCTCGAGGTAGATGGTGCTATATTATCGATAGTCCACGCTTTTATGCGCTATTGCATTCAGGTATCTCACAATATGCAAACGCGTACATCTCCCGTAAGATTACTTGAAAACTTGTGAATTCTAATCACCATCCAAAACAAATGAGTACAACCCGAACGGTGACCAATCAAATTCATGCTATTGATAGCCTTTGGATTTTTTTAAAAAAAAAATCGATTTGAACTACAGAGAAATACAAACAACACTCAAAATTGCACTCCGAGTAGCCACCACCAAAAAAAAAAAATCCAAGCAAACATCTTCAGCCCTCGGCCCAAGAAAAAAATGATAAAAATTGAACCGAGGTCAATGCTTGCTGATGTTATGACATCAATGAGAAGTCATGAAAGGAACTGCACGACCCAAGAACAGGATGCTCCCGCAACATTTGAGACATTCGCAGACATAAACCCTTGAGGCCAAAAACGAAAAAAAACCAAGTCTAGTAACCGCAAAGTCTCCAACACCAGAATCAGTCCTCGCCCAGATCAATTAAGAATGAGCACGCAAACAAGCCTTGAAGCCCGAATGAAATTGTCCAAAATCCAAAAAAAAACCTTTCATAAAGGTGCCAGCAAATTCGCAAGGACCGAAGGGACTCTTGGCTTTGAGATCAAAAAAACCTAAAAAACCTGATAACCAGAATCAGCCCAGTGCACCAAGGACGTTACTCCTTGGTGGTTTGTGGGGATGCAGCGTCTTCTTATATAGTGACGATCAGGCAGGGTAAGCTTAAGGATGCAAGGGTGCGCCAAGAGCTCTTTGTAGTGATGTATTCTTTAATGAACTCTATGCGTCCAATCTGAAATAAACTGTGGAGGAATTTATGTACTGGGTTTAGTCTAGGTCAAGCAAGACTACATTTCAGCTTAGATGTCGTAAAACCTATCTGCTGTCCAGTATAATAGCCTGAACAGAAGTTAGTGAAGAGAAATACTTGCTTCTATGTTCATAATAGTTGAGTGAACTTCTTGAGTGACGAATTTGCATGCGACCCTATGTATTTGAATGAGCCTTCGTCGATACTGAATTCTCCTAGCTGCAAGCTATTGGCTACCTCTCGTGAAGCAATTTGGCTATACCTGGTCTGGAATGTAACGATGAATTTTGGCAGCACCGTTAATGAACGGTAAATCAATCAGAGAAAGAGTGTTCAAAGCCTGTCATCCCTGCGGCTAAACCCGAGAACATAACGCATAGTGCTAGCTGAATATTGCACACGAATCCTGTGGTCAGTTGGGACCGAAAACAGGTGCTGTACTCTGGATGCAGATGCGAATGACCAGATGGATTCCTAAAGGAATAGGGGGAGAAGTGTCTGCATACAGACGGAAGACATATAAGATTTGTAATTTGATGTTTGCGAGATCGATTCGAAAGAGTACGAAGCAAAAATATCATGATATTAATACGATTCATTTAACCCAGCATAATGGACTACATGAGCAACATCTGAGTCACTCTGATGTCAGCAAGGAATTGAGTTGCCGTCTTTATTTGTGGAGTATAATCAATCTGACTACCCTTCCATTCTGCTGACATTCGGTTACTTCTCTCCCACAGACTGAAAGATGGCACAATGGTCATGATGCACCGTATTCGGGTGTAAAGAAAATGCTCGCTTCGAGTTGCACATCTAATATCAAGTGATCAGGAATCCCATATAGACAAGAACAGACGATTACCGACAAGCAAAGGGCTTTTTTTAGAGCGCTACAGTTGTTCTCAGAAAAATCCACCTAGGATACCTCTACTTAGTATTCACCGAGAGGTCGCAACCCAAAAAGTAACCATCAGATGAATACTCCCTCTACTGGTCTAGTTTTCACAAACATCATAACCCTTTTCGGAGACTATGTTTTGTTCTCACACGAGGACTCAATGTAATACAATTGTACAGAGAGTTATTCAAATGGCGAGCTTTGAACACTAAAAGGGCCGCTCACAAAATATCAACCCCTCCCAGAGTCTATCAGTGCCGTCAACCAAAGAAGAAGCTTCTCACTACAACCTTTTCGAACCATCCCAGTTCCGCACCTATTGACACCGCCAGTGTTGAGCACCCTCCAACCAGTATCCCAGTTTCGCGAAAAAAAATTCATGCTGAAATACCTGCAGAGAAGAACCATGTCTCTATCGTCTCAGTTATTTCCACCCAGACAAAAGCAGGGCTCTCTAGATCGGTCGTCATTCACTAAAACATTCCCTTTATGCCAACTCACTGTGGGAAACCCAAAATCGATATCCGAGATTGTTAAAAATTGCAAAAACGACATTTTGCAAATTCCAGGAATACCCTTCATCGTGAAAAACGGAGATCAAAAGGCCATTGTGCTCACGGAAAGATTAACTTCCCCAGATCAGGCACAAAAAGTTCTATCGCCAGACACTATGGAGGCTATTGGGAAAGCTCAAGGTGAAATTCATCCGTACACCCTGGAGCTGGGATACTCATTTTGGAAGACTGATGAGATTCTTCGAGCAATTTTACCTGAGGATAGTCAAGAAGAAATACCTTCTGGCTTCACCAGAACAGGCCACATTGCTCATATCAACTTGAAGCAAGAGTTTAAGCCATATGGAGCTGTTATTGGTCAAGTAATACTTGATAAAAACCCTTCCATCAAAACTGTAGTAGATAAAGTGGACACTATAGATACTGTTTTCCGCACCTTCAAAATGAAAGTGCTCGCAGGCGAAGAAAATTTCCTTGTCACTCAAAAGGAGAGTGATTGTAGTTTTATATTTGACTTTTCTAAAGTTTATTGGAACTCTCGTTTGCACACAGAGCACCAGAGACTAGTGGACCTTTTCCAGCAGGGAGATGCTATTTGCGATGTTATGGCTGGTGTAGGGCCGTTTGCCGTTCCAGCAGCCAAGAAGAGATGTATTGTCATGGCCAATGACCTGAACCCTGAGAGTGTAAAGTTTTTGGATACAAATATAAAGGGTAACTCGGTGGTTCCTTTTGTCCACTCCTTCAATGTAGATGGAAGAGAGTTCATTTCTTCATCCACCAGGAAACTTGTTGAATGGAATGAGAAGGAAAAGTCCATACAAGTGGTTCCCAAGAGGCGATCGAAAAAGCAAAAGACACAGCCTGTTGATATAGGTATTCCCAACTTTTTTTCGCATTATGTCATGAACTTGCCTGACTCTGCGATGACATTCGTTGATGAGTACAAGGGGTTGTTCAGCAAGAACTTTCCAAGTCTGACGAAGGATGAAATTCTGCAAATGCAAGGCTTTAGGCTGCCAGTGATCCACGTGCACCATTTTGAGAAATGGGACCCCAACCTCCCGGAGCCAAGCGAAGAGGAACTGGAAAAGAGGATGAGAGACCATATTGCAAAGCTTCTCGAGTTTGAGGTTGAAGAGATGAGCTTTCATCTAGTGAGGAAAGTGGCCCCTACAAAGCCGATGTATTGTATAAGCTTTCAGTTGCCGATGGAGGTGGCATTCAAGTCATAGGAGCGGAGCGGAATTGACGAACAGGCACTCTAATCAGACTCGAAGTGGTGAAGCATGTCCTGGTGATGCACATTTTTCAAAAGCTTTTTATCTTTGCTTTAGTAAAAACTCGATCTAGATAATGTAAAAACAGCTTATCGCATTCAAGGAATCATAAAATACCAGTCCCTAGTATCAGCAGGTGTCAAGAACTTCACTGTCGCATTGTACGAGATGCTCTTCGGCGTCATATGCCGAAGCCCATCAATACTTGTTCTATAACAAGTTAGCCGAAGGATTCAAAGCACGAATTATGAAGCCATGGAAAAAGAAGAATTTTGAATGTTATGAGCTGTGTCTTTCTACCTTGTAAAATCGATGAGACTGATGCTTACTCGATCAACTATGATTGAAGCCTTAAGTTGTGATGTATCTGTAAGCATCCCAGGAGAACCCTCACCGTCTAAATCCACCAGTCCACTGCTGCTAATCCTCCTTTGAACTGATTGAAGCGCAGCAATTTCGACGTCATGCACTTATCAATAAGATGAGAGAGTTATAAATATGTGCATCTCGCCCAGTCATGCTACATCAACGTCAAACGCTTTATCTCATCTCGTAAAGCCCAGGAGTTCTGGTTCAACTCTTTGTGAGGCCCAGTGGGAGGCTATTTATTTGCAGCACCTTCTTATTATCCCATTTTGAGGTGGTTTAAACAATCTTTCAGCTCCCTCAACGTACTAGATCCGTAGTACGGTCTTCTGTAGAACAGTGAAGTACAGATTCCTTAGGTTAAACTACTATTTAGGGCAATAATCTAACCAATACTAGCTAAATATGCAGAATCCTCTCCCCTTAATAGTTGGTAAGAAATGAAGGGCTGGATTTATGGGAATGCTAAAAGTTAATTCAACACATATGATGACAATGATTCTTTGTCTCTTTAAACTTGGCATAAACACCATTAGAGTCGGCAAAGTTTGGATTGATCGCACTTATTAGGGATATTACGAAAGTTTTCAAGCGAGCTCCGCAGATCAGTAGAAATGGATTAGAATTTGCGTGTGCGGTAATTGTTTCTCTATTAAACATGTTCCGAAAGAAGCAGAAAGGCATGCCATCCATGATAGCATATGACCGATATGGGCCGATATCTCCGATATCTCCGAACGAGGGCGAAATGAATTTTAAAAATCGCATTTTTTGAAGATTTTAAGAAAGCTTTAGGTAAATCTCCACTGATCAACGATATTAGTTCAGAAGTGGCGTGCGGTGAAATTTATTCACTAAACCTGTTCTGAAGACGCAGTCCTCACACCATCTAGATGAGTGATTCCTAAAAAATGCGTTAATTCACCCAATAAGGTATTTTTGGAACTTTGAATTGAAAGAATGTAGCGCTTTGTCCTACCAGCAGAAGTAGACCCTTGTATTGAATGTGCTAACGAATTCTGTCTAGTAAAATTCTGCATTAACGCTCTTCAAGTTAATATCATTGTTTGACTCAAGAATTGTTTGAGACTTTGCCCTTCATCATAATTCGCTACAGCTCAGTTACCTTCCAAGTGTTTTGGGCAACCCAAATGCAAATTCATAGCACTTTTATGCCACGTAATCCCATTTAATTCCCTCAGTGCTATCAATCAAAATTAGCTCTTTCAAGCATCAGCAAAATTCTAATTCAATTTACAAAGCTCACTATCTTATCTCGGCCATAGTGGCACATATATTGTTCATGATAAACGCATCCATGCACCACCTATATGAATCGATTAGCTAAGATAAAGACAGAACTTTTAAAGGCAAAATGGAGTCAATTTGATGATTGTATGTCCTCATTTCTGGGAAAGCAAATGTATATTACTCTTCAAACGCAGCTGGACCTTCATAAGGTACCATACCAAAACCTCTGTCGTATAGATCGCGGTGTATCAGCGTGGAAAGAAGAGCTTGATACAAAGTTTTCGAAAAAAAAATTCATACCACCAGGATATCACTTTATGTACTGTAATCCTTTATCTTCCGAATTCGAGCTTAGCAGTAATGATGGGTACGATAATTTCCAAGCTCCAGCCGATGGTATGCAAGATTTCTTCAGAAGAAGAATGTGGGTTGGTGGGTCAATTTTATTCTCACCTGATCCAGCCTCCAATCTTAAATTTGGAGATCCATGCGAGTTTTTCGAAAGAGTAAAATCGTTTCGTATTATGGGCGATTCTAATGTCCTTGTGGATATAGAACGGACTTTTTGTAAAGATTCTGAAATTAGACTCAAAGAGATCAGAAGGCTCATGTATATGAATGGCGATTACGAAACGGGCATCCCCAACAAGGCTGAAAAGTGCGACCCGGACTTCCAAAGTGTGGTTAAACCATCTCTTGTTACTTCTATGAGGTACAGTGGGCTTATTTTCAACCCTCATTATATTCACTACGATCGCAGTTATACGAGAGAGGTTGAAAAGTATCCCAATTGCCTTGTGGAGGGCCCATTAGCGATCAGTTTACTTTTACAGTACTGGGATAATGCGGTCAATGGCTCCATGTCGTTTAAAGAGGCTGTTGTGAAAAAGCTCACGTATAAGAATTCGCATCCTCTCTTTGTAGACTCAGAGTGCGTTCTCTGTATCAAGAAAATGGACGCCAAGGTGTACAATTTGTACATCAAGAATGCTGAAGGTTTTGTTTGCGTGGATGCTAATCTGGAAATGTATTGAGAAGGGTATGTATAAAGAGATGGTACTTTCGGGTTAGATGAAAGCTAGTGGAGACTCACTGATCGAGGTGATTGTCGTGAGAGTTGGTGAAAAACTGTATTCTTTCGAATCGATTGATGCTGTCCCAGTTATGCTGGGCTAAAATGTTTCATTGAATGAACTATCAGTCATATAATAGAAGTGCTGGTTACTAGATTCGGAACTGATCCGTATACAATGAGCCGGCTCGTTTTATATCTTGGGGGTTGTTCAGCAGCTCTGTGCGTAGAATCGACTACTCGGATCAATACCACGTTAAATGGGCACTGATCTATGACCTCCTTATTGGTAAAATGCGCTGCTTTCCTTTTGGTAAAATAGACATTATGACAGCTGTGCCATATATTTCATGAGTGCCGGAGATTGTGAGAACCGAATTCTATAACTCACCTTTTTACTGGAACTTTGAGATGAGAAACTACTCAGCTGCAATAACGAATCTGGGTGAGCTAAATAAGTTTAAATTCGTTAGGAAAAGTACGTTCAGCACTCGCAGGTTTGACCAAACCAGGATTTTGACAGATGGTTTTTTCATAAAATCCGCCCTCTCTCAAAAATACCTCCTGCTTCTGCCACTTATCAGCCTTGGGAAGCTTCCAGTCTAAATCGATTATCTTTATCTCCACGCCTGCATTCTCGATTATAAGTTCACAACTCGAAGAAGGCTCAGTAAACTTGAAGAAAATGGTGAGATCTCGCACCACCATTGATTGAACCAGCTCATCGCTCACGGCTCCCTCTAGAAGCATATCGTGAATGGTGTCTAGTTTCTGAATATCGTATAAAGTCCTGAACACATCAGTGTTCAGGAATGCCTCAAGGATAAGCTTTCCCGATACCGGATCAGGTAATCTTGTTGCAACCCAAGAACACCACTGCTCTGGATCCTGCAGAAGAGTCAAGGGACAAATCACCGGCTCGTTCCGGGAGATATCAATAGCGCAGTTCCGACAATTGCTAAACTTCTTTGGAAAATCGTATAACCACTTTGGTTTCATCTCGAGGACAAATCTCGTTGGAGAAGAGTAATGAATCGTGATGTGCTTACTAAGTTTTATCTTTTCGTATGAGTGAGTGCTGTATAGCACATTTTCAATTAAAAGGGCCTTTGCTTCAGCCAATTTTACTCCGCTTGCTCGTTGTAGACTGAGAAACTCATCTTCTGACAGATAAATTGGTTCAGGCGTACAGTAATACTGAATAAGAGGTGCAAAACGGTGGAGACGACTCAGAACTGTATCGACTGAGACTCCGGTGCCTGCCTTGCGTACGCGCAGCAGCTTCTTGGTGTTACTCACGTCTTTGAATAGTACATTGGCGTTTCCCTGTGCGAATAGTTCCCACATCTCGTGGAAAGCCAGCCGGTTCGCGAAAATGAGTTTGCTTCGGTAGCGTAGTGTGAAGAAGCATTCAGGTCGTGCGTTCAAATCCTGCTGGTGGCAAATACTTTTTAAAAGTCAGGAAGCTATTTCTAACGCCTGACCTTTTGTTCGGATCTCTGCAAGCTTGTATTTGGTCGAGGAGTCCTGTAAAATCATCACCAGTGGTCATCTATCAGTCTTCAATCACAATAGAATATTATTCAGTTACATACTTTTCCTCAGACCTACTGAGAAAAGGGGACGAACCGGTGAAATCGTTAGCTAGAATCACTTCTGCTGGTCCATCAATCTCCACCAACGAGTCCGGTTTCCTCCTAAACAGATTGAGGATTTTCTTCAAAGATTCAGGCAACCCTTTCACTTTCGAAGGTTGAGGCAACTTCACTTCAGCACCTTGTTCAATGCCTTCGAAATTTGCTTCTGTCGTTGCCGGCTTGATGATTTTATCGAGCCGGGGCTTGACAAACCCCACCACCCGTCTTGCCAGTCTTGTCATATACAATTTTGCCCGGAAAAAAGCATCAAATTCCCCTACACTCAAACTCGTGCTAGGAATAGATCCCTTGATGCCTGAAAAAGGGTTAATGGCTACAAGGCTTTGTTCGTTAACGTATACAGATTCGTTTTCTTCGATCTCCATCTTGAACATCTCGCTCGAATGGCTTAAAATGATTGTTCCCTTATTTGAGAAATTTACCCTCTTTAGCTCCACTTGCAAATGTAGCAGATTACCGCACCAGCCAATGAGAGAGGGTTTATTTAAAACAGACCACGAAGAACCTGCCGAATTCTCCAAGATGAAAAAATTACCTCGCTTAGAGGCCAATAATAGCGATAGAGGTGAGGGATTACTTATTTGCTGGAATAATATTTTGTTATTCAATATCCCAGAAACTTTGCCCAATTGAGTAGATAGTTTGGTCATGTCGCCATTTACAGTTATGATGTCATGCTGCCTGCCATGATAGCGCAAGTTGAGTACGGAAGATGATGGCATTTGCACATTGAGTAAATTTGACTGTGGCCCCACCGTGAGAAAGGATATGTCTTGATGGAATGGCCCATTTCCGGTCACCTTTGGAAGACTCGACAATGGCTTCGTCACTTCGTCTGAAGTAAAGAGAGACTTGACGGCATTGATGGAAAGGTATCTCTTTGACATTGTTTTTGCGGGGGTTCGAGTCGAGAAGGTGGTGATTTTTTGTGGTGTCACCCTGAGCATGCTGAGTGTGAGTATATGTACTAGAGCCCTGTAAGTTCTGGAAATTTGCTCCCACGAGTAAGTTTTTTTTGAAAATCGCTTATGAGACCAGGAAGATTCCTTAAGAGAAATCCATAAAACCATAAGCTGCACTTTTATTTAGAGTGCAGAGTGCCACCGCTGCAGAAGTCTCGCCTTTAGCACAACTTATCAGTAGGAAGAGCTCACTTTGCTCTTGATAAAGGTTCCACTTAATGGTGTTGAATGTTTGGAAGAGGATCTCTGTAAAGTAATCATGTCTATACAGTCTGTTACAGTATAATCTATTCGCATACACATTTTAGTAGCTCCACAATTCAGACGCTAGTCACTCTTTCTTTTCGACAGATGAACGAATTGTCCAATAATCGCACCAACGAATGCCCCGATGTAGCACCCGACAACGAGAGTAATTGGCCACTGTTGCCAGGGCCGGTCCCAATCTAAAGGAATGGGAATCGCTCCAAGCCACGTACCTATGACACCACCAAGAGAGACTATATAATACGGGTGATCCGTGAGGTTCCCCACCTGAGCAGTTGCAAACTGGAAAAGCGTCTCATTGAACGGATACAATGTCAGTATCGGAGCCACCACAATCAAAGACACATGACAAGAAAGCAAAAACGTTTCTTTCAGCAGGACAGTGATGGGGGCACCTAAAAGTATAATCATAATAAAAATAGGAAAAGCTGCAAGTAATGACGCTATATAAACCCCTAACACTGAAGGAAGAATGCTGCTGCTTTTTTTTCTAGAGCCACACTTGAGCAGAAACATGCAGTATATGAATTGTGCTCCCGAAATTAAATAAAAAGATTTGAGCAGCTGTTCCGAACCATTTTGCGTGAGATCAAGCCAATTGAAGTACAAATATGCCAGAACTGGGAGATGGACTGGGAAGTTGAAATTATTGTTTTTCGAAACTGGAGGTATAAAGTCTTTGTCATGCTTTGGTGTAGCGTCCTTTTCTGTGTGTCTGAAAGAGACGGACTTGGAGGCTTTAGGCCTTGACATCTTGTGGGAGTTCGAGTCGTCGGGAGGGTATTTTTAGCAGCGTTAGCGAGTGTGTCTTTGTGAGAATTTTTAGTGCAAAACCATTTTTTTCGATAGAAGCTTTTATGATTGAACATAAGCTTTCGGAGTCATCCTTATATTGAGCTATGTGTATACGTCAATTTTCTGTGGGAACCGCTGAATGTTTGAACCAGGCATAACTCCACCCTAGATGAAATACTGCTTTTTGTCGAGCGACATTGAGCTTTTCTTTAATCAGTGAGAAGGGGGATCAAAAAAAGCCAAATGTTGCCTACAATGTTCTCTCTATGTTCGCTCTCCATCAATAATCGATCTATCCGCTTGAGTATACATCTTTGTGACAAACAGCTTCATTTACCTTCCAAGCACACAGTCCATTAATATTCTCTAAACTGGTTGGTCACAGTAGGCACAGCGCAAAAACTCTTCTTGACTCCATTCGACATTGTTAACAAATACACTCATGACTCGTGGCATACCTTTTGAAAATACGCTCACACTGATCACTGGAATAAACTCAGCAATCCACTTCACAAAAAGCATTATCTCCCCTGACTGTTCAGCAGGATCGGATTAACAGCAATACCATTCGCATGCAAAGTGTAAAAAAAACTATCGCTCATTTCCGTTGTCCACTCATCTCCGTAAAGCTTACGCATAAATTTTCCCATAGCCACTGAGTTGAACTCTGTCTGATTTCTACGACCTACGCGATACTCTACATAGTCCTGACCGGTATCAGAGTCCTTATGCACCGTTTGGTCGAGATATTCTTGATTACATAAATTTTTCATGAACTCAGCCACAGACAACTCTCCCAAAAGCGTATATTTGCACTTATCGGCACAGTTCATTCTGAATTGTTTACGCAAAATATCGAACAGTTCATCCTGGCTCATCGCCTCACCACTGAGAGCCACTAGGAAAACTACAAGAGACATAAATCCTTGATGTATATCACGAGTCACGGGCCTACTGTTCAGCTCGTCATAGTTGGAAAATGTGAAAGACTGCTCACAAATGCGTTCGTGCACCGCTGACAAATTCCGTGAAAAATGATTCGATATAACCTCTTTGGCATCTGCACTCATCGTATCGCACAGAATGTAACATGTGGTTGCATTTCCGGCGTCGTCTGGATCTACCTGCAGCTGGACAGTTTCTCCAACCTTATTTTTCGCAGAAGCTTTTGGTACTTGCATTATGAGTTCCATACCGAAAAGACGCCTCAGCTTTTCTTGTACCACAGGAAATACCCTTTTTCTAAAATTTACCAAAACGTATGACTGATTTTCACTCTTCCAAATCGCTCCAATAAGGGCAGGAGTGAGCATTTGGTGCTTATTCTCTAGAGAAAGAACAGCCCGTATGACCTTGTGAGAGAGTTTATCAATTGTCTGATCCATCGTGTGATGGTGTATGGAGGAAGAGTCTCTATTCTTGGTTTAGTCTTAGTTCCCCACTCACCTTCAAAGGCACCGGTAGGAGCGAGTCTGCAGCCGACGGTATTGAAGTTGTGCGGCGCAATTTATACAGCATGACCATCATCTTCTCTATCTGTCGATTGTTGAGCGATGTCATACTAGATATCCTATAAACTAGCTTTATTTTTTAGATCACTTCATCAGACTGCGCTCCTTCAGCAAATGATTTCCGATATCAAAGTTGCCATTAAAAGACTTGGCTCCTACTGTTTTTTTCCACAACTACCAATTACTGTCGCTTCTAAGTCAAAAATGGTGTAAGGGCTGCCACTCGTTAGTCATACTCGCTACTCTAGATCCCACACCAACGAAAGACTGAAGAAAATGAAAGAGTGTTGCATTTAGATACTATATTTTTGCGTGAGGTGCCAGTCTTTCTATCAATTTTTATACTTTCAATCAATTGTTTCTGTGGTGAGCAAATGTGGTTGATATCGCTGAAGTGACAAGTACTCGCAATAATTATTGTTTTCTTAAACTCTTCTGGACTCTCGCGATTATATGCCTCATTGAGTAATTAGCTCCTGGGCGTTCCAGAAAAAGACATTTGCAAAAGTCTAAGTAATGTGGGAGCATCAGTAAGTTTTCCACGTCAAAAAACACTCTTCTGAAAGAGATTCAGGATATTTCTCTCAAACATAACTGCTCACAAGTAGTCTACAGTAACGCAAAAATAAATGTACTCGTGACTTACTCCCTTACTGATCTGGTGCAAGAAAGCTCAAGTATAAAAGGTCAATCTTTTATGTCGTGAAAACTAAATATAGCCAACTCAAAGATCTCTAGTTGAGACTAGCAGGTGCATTTGGCCCACTAATCTAATAAAAGGTGGCATGATAACCGGGCGAGTATTTGCACAATAACGTGCCTTATAGATTATTGCCAACATTTCCGCTTCGCTGCAATGTTCCTTATGCAAGTGAACATTTATCCACCCACACACCTTATCGCCATGACGAGGATCCGGTCGCTCGTCTTTTCAGTTTTTGTGTCTCTTTGCGCGGGAACAACATACCTCTACGGAGTGTACTCACCGCAGCTCATCCAACAGTGCAAATTGGATGCCCAGGCATCAGGAACACTATCTTTTGCATCCAACATTGGGTCAGCTCTTGGTGGATTACCAGCTGGTCTTGTAATCGACAAGTTTGGCCCAGGAATTTCCATCCTTATTGGTGGAATCTGTCAGTTTATCGGTTTTGGATCCCTTCATCTGGCGTATAGATTTGCTTTAGAAAGTGTATTTCTCTTATCCATAGCTATGGTGTTTACGGGATTCGGGTCGGTTATTTCTTATTACTCGGCCCTGAAAGTCGCCACTACAAACTTTCCAAACCACAGAGGAACAGCAGGTACCTGTCCCGTTGCCAGCTATGGGTTGAGTGCTTTGGTATTTTCCACTCTGGCTGCAAAGCTCTTTCCAGATAACACTGGGGGGCTTCTTTTGTTTATGTCTTTCTTTGCCGGCGCTGTCATTACGTTTAGCTCTCCATTTGTGAAACTCATAGAACCCTCTCCCTTGCTGCATGCAGAAGAGTCAATTCCAGATCCAGAAAGCCGTCCTCTTCAGTCTACTCCGAAGGCCATTTCCAGTTCCAACCCCAAATCGTATGGATCTCTGCTAAATACCCACAGAGGTTCATTTGCACAACTTAACTTTGCCCACTATCTTAGCTCTGGATCTCCGTCTTCGCTCTTTTCAGTCGATGGAAGAGAATCTTTAACGTCGGATTCCTCTTCTGCCCTGAGTATCCCCATTCCATCAAACAAGGGGCACTCTCCCTCGTCTTCACTCTCTCAGAGTCCTAATAGAGAGTTGTTGAGACGGGGATCTTTAAATCCGATGTCGCTAACAACAAAGTCCCCTAGAGGGTCCATTTCCTCTCTCTCGAATCTGTACGTGGATAAAGTTAGAGCGCAAAAAGCCCAAGAGACCAAAAGAGCAAATAGCGATACAATAGAAGAGGAGCCTATTGTGAATTCCATTGTGCCACAGACGCAATCATCTTCCCTCCCATTGTCTCAATCAAAGAATCACAGCAGCTCCAAACACATAAAAAGTCTCATCACTGACAAGTACTTTTTGGTGCACTTTCTCATCCTCGCATCCATCTCCGCGATGGGGCAGGTGTATATATACTCTGTAGGCTTCATCGTGAAGGCTCAGTTCAACCACGCCAAAGTCTCCATCTTTAGCGTTCCGATAGAGTCTTCTGAGGCATTCCAAGCTCTGCAGGTGTCTCTCATCTCGCTGTGTTCCTTTTTCGGAAGACTGCTGTCGGGACCGACGTCTGACTTTATTCACAAAAAGCTCCACTTTCAAAGGCTGTGGGTTATTACAGCTGCGGTCATCTTTTCCGCTTACGGGAACTACCTGTGCTACATAAATGATGATCCTGCGGGGCTTTCGTTGTGTTCCGTCATTATAGGACTAGCGTACGGGTCGTATTTCGGAGTATACCCTGCTGTAATGGCCGATTTCTTTGGTAGTAAAGGCTTTACCACAACTTGGGGCTTGATCTGTACGGGCCCCCTCATCGGTCTCTTTTGGCTGACTAGACTTTTCGGAACCGTCTACGACAGAAATAGTGAAAGGGACAAAGTTTCTGGTCACAAAACTTGTCTCAAGGGAAAGTACTGCTACAATACCGTTTTCGAGATTAACATTTATATCTGCTTTGCGTGTGTGTTTGTTCTTCTGCTTTTGATAGGGCTGAAGAGGGCGAGAAAGTGATCCTTTAATACATTCTGATTAGTTCTGGTTTCATGGAGATGAGGCCACCAGGCTACTGTAGTTTATGGAAGTGTAATGACACAACTACTAATACCAGACTGACATATCGGGTAATATCGTTAAGCATTCTTTATCTGCATGCATATATATGATCTCAAGCACCATGACAGTGCTCAAGAGCGACAACATTGCGATCCCCAAGTTTACAAAATACATTCGGTGGGGTCAAGCATTTCCACATCAACAGTTTCTGCGATAAAGATAGCAAATCTCTGTGGCACATCGTTATAAATGTCGAACCACTAGCCTTTGATCTCTCAAACGGCGTATTTAAAGAACAGTCGCCAGCAAGGGTTTAATCGGTAATGTAAGTCTGGGTTCGTTGAGCAGTTTATTTTAGGGATTACTTTTTCAGCTTTGTGAATCCTCAAAAGTTAATGCCATAGTAATTATGTAATGTATTACAATAACAATCTGAAAAGAACTACCACCCAAGTGCTGTTCTAAAAATAAAATAAGCTCATCCTGCTATAGACCAGAATCCGGACTGAGTTAGGTTGATAACAATTCGAGTAAAACTATTGTTTTGTATCAAAAATTGATCAGGTCGTTGCTGTTTATCCCCAGAAATCCTTACACTTTATTAATGGAATGAATAAAAAACTGCCATTCCCAAGAATCGAACTTGGGTTTCCTGTGCCACAAACAGGTGTACTGACCACTATACTAGAATGGCTGGTATGAAAACCACCGTGGAAATATAATACATCTCCGTACATGCAAGCGTGATCCTGAAGGCACCTTTTCACAACTTCACAGCACTCATGGGGGAGATATCTGCAAGCCCCTGTAGAGAGGTCCGGAAGTCAATTCAGCTATACCTTCCTGAAATAGATGAAAGCTTCACCTGATGGTGGTGTGAATATATATATACATATCCGACATGCTCTCCAGGAGTTCAGTATTTCGGGTGAGTCTACTCAGTCGAAGGTACAGCTCTCAGAGGATCGTCAAAAAGATCCTCACGCCTGAGCAGGAAAAGAAGGCAAAAGAGGAGGAGAAGCTTTTAGGGGATCTAAACAGTCCGTCTCGAATCAAAAGATGGGGGGCTATAGCTAGAAGCGAAGATTTTAACAAACGAATGCTGAAATGGTACATTTTGGGTTACGGTGTTTTTATGATATTCGGTATCCGCTACTTTCAGAAAGAGTACTTGAAAGAGCAAGAGAGAACCAAATTAGTTGATAAAAAGGAAAAAATGGGCGAGCTGAGTGAATGGGAAAGTCTTCGCTTGAGGGAGCTTTCACGTGACATGATTAGGTCTAGCGATTTACGTAAATTACAGGCTTACCATAGTTTAGAAAAGAACTGGGAGGGAGAGTTTAATCCGCAGCCCTCTGATATCGAGAAGAAGGTTAACGAAAATGTGGTTCCTGCCCGTGATCTGACGGATTTCTATAACGGTTTTGCTAAAAACTACGACAGCGAAATCGGTATGGAAGAGACTTTATCTTTTATTGGAGGAAAGAGAAAGTGGCTGATGAAGCAGATAGAAGGCGATGTTCTTGAAGTGGCTTCCGGAACAGGCAGAAATATCAAGTATTTAGATTTGCCCAAGGTTCGCTCTATAACGTTTCTAGATACTTCATCGGAGATGATGGATATTGCTAGGGAAAAGTTTAGAAAAAAGTATCCAGCCTTTGATAGAGTGGGGTTTGTAGTGGGGAGGGCTGAAGATCTGTCTGAACTGGCTAAGAATGGAGACTCGCAGGTAAAGTATGATACAATTATAGAGACTTTTGGGTTGTGTTCTCACCAGGACCCGGTCCAGGCGCTCGATAATTTTAGCAAGTTGCTGAAACCTGGCGGAAGGGTCATCTTGCTAGAACACGGTATTGGGTCCTATGACTTTATTAATAGCCAGCTGGATAGAAGGGCGAAAAAGCATAGCGAGACTTGGGGGTGTCGTTGGAATTTGGATATAGGAGAACTTGTAGATAAAAGTGAGCTGGAGATTGTGCAAGAGAAAAGACATCATTTCGGGACAACCTGGTGTATAGTTGCGAAGAGGCCAGGCGATCCGAAGAAGAGCGAGGAGATTGGTGTTTTTGAAAAGTATTTCTCCAGTGGGAAGAAAGTTGATGAAGCATAGTGTGTGTAGTATATAACGTGAAGAAATCACTTCTAAGAGAACGTCGTAGAGTAAGCAAATCGGTGAACTATGAACAGGGCGAAGAGACTCGTCATTTGAATTCAAAGAAAAAAAAAGACACGACAATCTAATCACGAACTTGATTATAATCTTTGTTACACCATATCTGGCAGAATGCTCTCGATTCTGCTTTGTTACATTATGCATCTTTCAACCTTCTAACCGTTTATTATCTCTCCTCTTATTTTTAAAGGATCGCTTACAGCCTATTGGAAGATGGACACCAGTCAATTTATTACGGCTCGTCTCTTTTCAAGCAAAGCTTGCCATGATTGCAGATCATCCCCTCTACATTGGTATTTGGACATGAGATCACGTTTTCGCATACAAAACGTGCGTAAAAGAATGTGGAGTGTAACATCAAGCCCTTACAATAAAACGTTCGCCATCTTTGATCTGTCTGTCAATTCAGATTTGAGCTATTGTAAGAGACAATGATGGCGCATTCGGCCAAAGCAAGATAGCACACCATGATCAATTTTCTTGGTTTTATATCTGGAGGTCCCGGTTCTGCGGTATGAACCCCTAGTACACACAGAGCTATGGTATAGATTTATCTAATCAACAATGCAAAGTCAAAACATCAATCCGCCCGCATAAGATCATAGACTCAGATAGTGGTTACAAAAGCCTTTCGATATAAGGTCATGTGGAGACAACAAGAACCATTCTAAGTGGACGTTAATCACTGAATGATATTATAGCTATATTGGTTGTGCTCTATTGGTATTCTATACGATATTTTCTTCAGTTCAGGACTGTTCCCTTACCCAGTCCACCACTTTCTTCACAAATGACCTATTATTTGGGATAAAGTGGCCACCGCCATGCACCATAACAGTTCTCTTTCCCTCGTTGCATGCATTGATCAGTTTCTCTGAACGCGAATGCTCAACCATGATATCCAGTTCCCCAAGAACATGCAACGTAGAAATGGCTATTTCTGGCTCATACCACGACTGACAGCTTGGTTGAGGAAGTCTGATCCCTCCGAAAAATATGGCAAATCTCAAAGGCTCAGACGAAAAGGTTACAGAGAACTGGTTAATTAAGCCACTCGCTACACCCGCACCTTGAGAAAAACCAAGAACTC
Source organism: Citeromyces hawaiiensis (assembly GCA_030567395.1). Taxonomy (NCBI): domain Eukaryota; kingdom Fungi; phylum Ascomycota; class Pichiomycetes; order Pichiales; family Pichiaceae; genus Citeromyces; species Citeromyces hawaiiensis. The sequence goes on from JAJLSF010000025.1 coordinate 25,769, forward strand.
CCTCAAAAGGTCCGTTGTCACGTATATACTCTTTTAGATATTCTATGCTAATTCTAATCTCTTCGGTGTCTGTGTACCAAGCTCTGAGGTCCTCGTTAGGATCGGCCAGTTCCAGTAAGGATTCAGCGTCTGCCGGAAAATCAGAAGAGCTCTTTTGAATAGGGCCGGTGGGATATAGCAGCTCATATCCCGCCTCATGGAGGTTTTTACGTAAAACGGTGGTCTTTCTCGACATCAAGGGTCCATTCTGCAGGAACCCGTGAAGACACAGTATTTTTTTCATCACTTACGCGAGATGCAAGATTGTGCATGATTTATATCATATAATTTGGTTACATGTTTTTTTTATTTTTTTTATTTTTTTATGTTTATTTTTATTATTTTTATTATTTTTTTATTTTTTTATTTTTTTATTTTTTTATTTTGATGGAGCTTGATTTTGAGAATATTCAATCAAAGTGAGGTTTATGCTGAACGGTGACTTGTTCTGATATTTTTCCTTACCATTTTCTCCTACATCGGAAATAAAATCAGGTGCTTTTGTTATGAAGTCTGATAAATACTCCTTTGATCGAATAAACTATAAAGTCATTATATTTTGATCGGCTGACCTATATGTATGCAATGAAACAATGTCCATAATCTAGACAATAATAAAAGCCGTGGTTCTCCTATAAATTCCATTCCATGTAATTTTTGTCACTCCCTCATGATCGCCTTTACGACGCAAGGCGATAACACAGAGGCTCGGGTATTCCACACACAATGAAAATTTATTTCAACTCTTCTAAGCAGAGATAACGCACCACTTCCTACTCTTCAAACAACTTTGTCAACGAACCACTCTCTAAGGGATCCACTATTGTCTTTTTCTTTTTCGAAATCTGCTCGAGCCGAGTCTTGCGGGTTTGCTCTGGGTTCGAGTCCTCCCTGGTTGAGTTTACCAGGGAAAGAAACAGGTTTCTCTGGTTACGCAAAGACTTCGACTGGACGAGAGAAGCTTCCAAATTTTGGATCTCCACTAACGACAGCTCCGGCAATTTCTCTTTCAAAACTTGGGCCGGATACGAAGACTGGCCACGGAGCGATACGTACAACGACGTTAGTGTGTAGCACGCTTCGCTGTGGCAGTCTTGGAAAAACGGCTGGAGCAGTATGTCGATTAGCGATGGGATCAGACTGTCTGCGAGGTACTTGTCAACGTTTTCGTCCTTGAGCAAGAGATCTGGGAGCATTCCTCTCAGGATGAGAACGCAGTTGAACGAGCACCGCGAGTCTTTCAAACACGTTATGTGGAGAAGGATTTTGAGGAAATGGGCAAGTAAAAACTGGTTGCTGAAGATGACTCTTCTTGTTTCGATTTGCCGTGGGAGGAGTTTCTGGCCGTAAAGTCCCACGAGATCGATCAGCATTCGAACAATAACAGATGTGAGTTGACGAAGGATGTGCTCTTCCATCATTTCTGATGACAGTTCGTCGGAGAGCCCCTGTGATTCGTTGTCAGTTCTATCGATCTGTTCGTCAAATTGCTCCGTCTCCACTTTTTCCCACCTCTCAACCAGAAGCTCGTCCAGCTGCTCCAAAACAAGGGGAAGGAGCTGAGAGAAAAATGGCTCTATGCATTTTAAGGGACAGTTCTTGATAACATTGCGCAGCACAGAATTTATCAGGTGGCGCCAGGAGTGAAGAGTAATTCCAACAGGTTCCCCCGCAACGGATTTCCATAAAACAGAGGGCATATCGGGAACTTGATACAAAGTATCATCAAGCTCAGAAATGGAAGCTATAGTCAGGTAAGCGTATTCTCTGGTGTACCTCACAATATGGCCGACCGAGTCTGCAAAGTCTCGTACAGTGTGCATGGCTTTGACGTTTTCCTCCATGAATGCGTCTTTGGTCTGGAACGATACGCCCTGCTGCCAGAACCGTTCCATAGTGGAGCACCTCACAAATGAAACCACCTCTTCAGGCAGGCCAGTCCAGTTTGCCGGGTTGTGGTAGGCCTGGATCTGGGAGATGAGCTGGAGGATGTGAGGCAAAATGGGAGCGATTCGAGGTTTCCACAAGGCGAGAAGCTCTTTAAACTCAGCAGAGTCGTGGTCCAGCTTCTCGATGGTATACTGTACAAAAATACGGGTAGCCCTGATGGGGAACACGGACGACCAGTGAGCTTTGAGCTCGTTTTTCAAAGCCAACCCTTGTTCGTCCATTGGGATCGAAACAAGGTCCACAGACGGGGTGTGGATTCCGCGAGACTGGAAGTACTGAGAGATTTTGACGATTCCAAGACGTTCCATGAACCAAGGAAGTTGCAGGAGTCCTTGCTCTGTTTTCGGGTCGGACCACGCTGCCAGTTCCGGGTCTACAATCTGAGAAAACCGCTGGGGCTTGTCTGGGATGGAGGAGCGCTGAGATACAACCAAGAGAAACGACTTAAAAGCCACAGACTCATGTTCTGAAACTTTGTTGGAGCTGAGCAAATCGGAGATCACGTGATCCAAATCGGGTAAGATGGTTTTCAGAGTTTCCGGCATAAGGTATGCGAGTCTGTTAAGTTCTGTTCCACACGAGGAGCGCAGATCGCGGATCCGCTCGCGAACCTCATCGGGGCACGCTTCCGGATTCGGGAAGGTGCAGCATGTGATCACCTTTTCGAGCACTTTGAAAACGAGTGCAGTGGAGAGTAATGGGGTGAACTGGACCAAAGTCTGAACCTGTTTTCTCACAAGGAGTGGGTCCTGTAGATCTAAAAGTAATAGTTGCTGACAAAGCGACTCCAAAAACGAGTTGAGTTCCTGCAGCTGCTGGTCAAAATCTTGGCCCTCGTACCATATTTTCCATCGGGAAACCGCTCTGACGCACGTTTCGATCAGAACAAGCTGCGCGTGCGTGTAGAGATAGGGCTCCCCCGAGAGAAAAGGTTCCCCTGAGACGGAGGGAGAAGATAGTACCGCCTGTCCCATCGGGGAAGAGAAAAAGTTGGAGAGTCTTTCTCCAAGCCACTGCAGCCCAGCATGCGGTTTTATACACACCCCGATCCGCACAACGTCTTCGGCGAGTTTGTGATAGTTTGCGAGAAAGACCGCTTCGTCTGGCTGGTCTTCAAAGTCGAGTTCGAGAAACTGCTTTGCCCGATGGGATGACGGCAGCTCGCTGTAATCAACGAGCCGGTCCGCCATGCACTCCACGAGCTGCAAGATGAGCCGCTCGTGCTTGAGAATGGTTGAGTCGTCCCTGAGGAGAGAAACCCACATTTGGAGGGAGAGTCCTGACAAGATGAGTGAGTCGTGGCGAAGAGTCATCAACACCAGCTGAAAGTAAGACTCTGTGACTGCCTCATCCGGTTGAAGCTGCTCCAGATGCTGACTTAGCCCAACAATCATTTCCACAAGTTTTTTTAAAAGCGGATACCCTTCTGGGGCGTCAACATCTACAGAGCTGTACACTTGAGCCAGCATGGATATCCCATCGCTACTGAGAGCTCGCCCCACAACGTACTCAAAGTCGTCCTTGTCTGCTAGAGTTCGTGTGAGAAGCACGTGAAGACAGTCCACAGCGAGGGTGGAAACTAAAAGACTGGAGCTCCCTAGACAGCTCCAAAGGGTTTCCACCACGTGAGCCACACGCAGCGAAAGCGGCAGGACCCAATGGAGACATGTTTTCAGAGTTTGGAGGATCCGCGTTGAGAAATTCTCGTTGGTGTGGATGCATTCCTCAAGAAAGTTGCTCCACCGACACAGCCAACCTTCTGAAGACGCCGCAAATGACCGCAGCGTGGCGTCAGGCTCGTACTGTGTTGATAGAACCTTTTCTGGGGTCACCACCTCTGCGCACAACGAAGTTAGCACGTTTTGGCGCGACGAAACTATGGAATCTTCTAGCAAATATACATCTTCGAAAAGAGTTCTAAATATAAATAAACAAAGCTCTCGAAGTGGTCCGGACCCGTTCCACATTGAAAGGAGCGTGAGATCCATATCTCCCCAAGAATTTTCCCACTCTTCTTTAGAATCGCTCGTTTCGGTCTCCCTCTTGTCCAACAGCTTCCCCCATACTCGCTTACAAACAGCTACCCACAAAAATGCAAGCTTCTCTTTAATATAGTATGGGTCAACCTCACAAACACTTCCACACAGCTCCACGATCCACCCTCTTACAGCCAGCCTCCGTCGGCTGTCGTAATTTTCAAAGTCCCGCACCACAGACGTCTGTATCAGGCTCAGCCCAAAATGCCGCACCACATAGCTGTGGCTGTTGTGCGAGTCAGCCAGTAGGAAACCCCAGTATGGGCACTCTTCGTGCGATTTGACTTTTTCCAGAAACTATGGTTAGATTAAAAAGGGTTGGGGAAGTACTTACACTTTGCGCCTCTTGACGATGTGTGTTGCTCGACCGCGGAGAATGAATCACGTCCAGCGCTGAGATGATCTGGTTAACATCGTTGGCGTTCATGTGTTTGCGTTTTGCACTCAGATGTTGTGATGTTGCGATAAAGCGTGAGCCTAGGAGCTTATTTCACATGATAGAAGGAGGCTAGATATATTCAACAACATTCTCGAAAAGCACCTCCAGTGGCCTCTTGTCACTTTTCCATACATCTTCTGCTACTCCATCTATCTTTTGTCCTCCTTATCTTATCAAGCAAATTATTTTGTCATTATCCTGAGCCTGGTTATTGAATTCTCCTAGACAATCATGCCAACTTCTTTTTTCCGAGCTTCTAGTTTACCAGGCACATCGAGAAACGGCTTTACCCAGACCAAAGACAAAACACAGTGCTAATTCAATGCTAGAGTTGGGAGTATCGTGAACCGATCCCCACTTCGGGAAAAGAGCTGCTCAATATCCTAAGCGCTTACAAAGGCCACAGATCTCAAGTAGGGTTACCATATGTATCAGGACCAAGGTCAGTCTCCTCGAAGACCGAGAATTAAGTTTTCTCAGAAGCCATCTCTTCGGATTGACCCAAGTCATTCTTCTCAACAGACCTTCCCTTCGAATGATGATTGAGCTCCATTGCCAAGGCACCAACATGGATACGACATGCTGTGCAGCGTTAATACTAGGAATCAAGGGATTTGTATACCTAATTCCTCGACAGGGAAGTCTTTCATGAAGTCAAAGACAATAGAGTCTAACAGAAATAACACTTTCGCTGTTCTCTTTTCTTTGGGCGTTTCTGATAAGTATTCTCAAAATTATTTATCTACAAATGCCTACTTTATATTGCTGCTCTCACTACCACATACCATATTCGTAGCTGCCCATTCTCCTTTTTTATTTCATGCGAGTGATAAGTATAAGGCTCATCTCTGTCGATCCTCAACTGCACATTTAAGATGGAATAATCAAGCGAAATAACTTTGCCAGCCTTGATTGATAGCCATGAGCGCAGCCATATAGTTTGGTCTAACTAGAATCTAGGCTCCTCCTTGAACATAGCAATCAAATACATCATAAAGGATAAAGCTCGCTTTTGGCGCACACAAGCAGGGAAACTCGGATACGAGCACTTTGTACAGTCTCCTTTACGAGGCGGCCCATTCGAACCCATTTGACTTATCACGGCGATAACTTATAGCATCGCGATCATTTGCAATCATCTTGATTACAGCGGACCATTTCTGAAGTGGTTCTACTCCTCAGGGGTGAGCGGATGCTCACACTGTCTCTATAACACAAGAAGACGTTGAAACGTGCTTCCCCTCTCACTGCAAAAGAAACGGGCATTTATGGGATTACTATGTAAGTTCTTTTATTATCATATTTGGTATAATGCCGACAAAGTCCCATGCCAGTCCTTCCCAGCCCTACATTAACCGCATATTTCCTGTCGATTTTTTGTGTACGGATGCAACATAAATGACTACGCGATTCTCTCAATATCAGCTGAAACAACCCACAGAAAACCAGCCATGGGTCAGACCCTCATCCGAGCACAAGCTGCCGACAAAACTTGTGAAGCGGTCTATTCCTAGCACGAAGGACGACGAAAATGAAGAGATAGAACACGCACCAACATCAACCGTTTCCAAGCACAATACGCAAATTCTCGATTCGCTCAGCTCGATCGATAACTTTGACCAAATGCCGCCTAAAAAATCTATAAACGATTTTACAGAAGACTCGTTTGGCGGCCACGTGACCCAACGTGAACGTGAAAAATTTACACATTTTGATGCTATCAGCGACAATCCCACAGGGTTCAAGTCTTTTTTCAACTCGAAGAAAAATGATGATTTGAAGAACGAGAAAAATATCCACCAGGAAAGTGCAGTTATTGTGATGGGCTATAACGACAGCCGGTTCGACCTTGTGCTTGAGCATTTTGCCAAATTTGGTCATATTCTAGAAGACTTCAACGCAATTTCACATACAAAGCCCTTGAGCAAATCTGGTGTTAAAAAAGTGCCAATTTTCCTGGGTTATCAGTGGGTTAAACTCACCTACGACAACCCGAACGGGGCTATTAGAGCGGTGAGAGAAAACGGGTGTAAATTGGACCTGGACGAAAAACCGATAAAAGTCATATTGTACAGTAAAACAGCATTAGAGCATCTTTTAAAAACTAGTATAAAAGATCAAGACGATATAGGAGATCTCTCAAGACACGGTCTTACCACTCAAAATATCAAAAGTCTCAGCAACGAGTCAAATTTCGATCTCTCTCGCCTTGAGATAGCGGCTGTTCAGCAAGATCTTGACATTGACACGGTGAGCTCGAGACCCGGTGTTTTGAAATTCAAGGACGGCAAGGATCTGTTTGTGAAGAGCCAGAAAAAAGTTGACGAGAATGAGCAAGAGATTCCAAAGGGATTAGTGGCTCGTATCAGTCAGTATATATTTGGGTTTAATGAAGTTTAGTTGTGGAGCACCCAACTTAACGACTCATCCAAACAAGGGAAACATGGGAGGGTAGGCCTAAAGACTTATATATCGTCAGATAAGAAGCCTGTACATCTTAAATAATGATGATCAATCTTTCGGGCTTAGGAAGCTTATTGTTTCTCTAGAATGAATCAAGAAAGCTAATCCCTGCTCAAATGACCTAACCTGATATGGTTTGTCTCGCATCACAATCAATCTGATGGCGTGGAAATTATGAGAAAACAGATGAACAGGCGAGACTTAAAAAGCTTGCAAACTATCTGACAACCTAAACTATATGTCTTTCCTCATTGTCAAATCGCGACTTTTATTAATCACTCCATACTACATCAAAGTTCAATTTCTTTTCTAATGAGCTGCCCTCACCGAGAAAAGCCTCCTACTAAAAACGCAATTGCTGTCCGCAGTCAACACTCTAGATCAATCTTATCTGATCGGATCTGGCACATCCCCACACCACATGAACACTCAGTCTCTGGATACTTCCCAGCGAATGCTGGAAAAAGCCGCTTACGCTTTTGCACTCAACTCAAAGGAAGAGGCTAGAGCTAATTGCTTAGATTCAATAAAGCTCTTAAGTAAACTGCTGAAAATTGATCCCAGCATTTCATCATCAGCCGAGACGGCGATGCAAATGTATGACAAAATAAGGCAAAACAGCCTGTTTACTTTCGAAGAAAAATTACTATGGCTGAGCTCAAAAGTTTCCCTTTCTACTGAAATTTCCGCTTTTGCTCCACCTCTTTTACTTGACCCGATATGTGTTTTCGATCCCTCGTACGAAGAACCACCTCTCAAGATCCCCAATCAAAAGGAGGTGAATTGGTGCAAGATTGACGAATTATATAGTAAAAACATGAAGTCTTTTCTTGAACAGGACGAGGGAGTACTCCACCTGTACCAGGATTACCTCGAGGACTGTTCATTCGTAGTGGCTCTTTTATCTGTATTGGGGAACTCGATGACACTCACGTCTAAAATATTTTTCTCAGCTGGTTCTGAGAAATTTGGAGCGGTTTTTCACTTTAACGGATGCGATCGACTCGTTATCTCCGATACAAGATTGCCAGTGTTACAAAACGGTGGATCGCTTTTCGTGAAATCCTCATCCAACCCAGATTTACTGTGGCCCGCTTTGCTGGAAAAGGGTTTTCTTAAAGTCTTTGGCAACGGATACGATTTCCCCGGATCCAACGCTGGATTAGATACCTTCATGCTCACGGGATGGATTCCGGAGTTTAAAGTTATAAGCAAACTCACTCAAAGGGATCTCCACGATATACGCAAGCTTTACAAAAATGATCAGATCCTCGTTAGCTGTGGGGCAAATAGACATTCCGATAAAGTGCAGGACCACGATTATAGTATTGTGGACTTGGTGGACGATAGTGATGAGGTGAAGTTTTTGGTGAGGAACCCTTGGAAAGGGGGAGAGTATCGTTCTTTGGAATCACCAACAAAATTTGCCATGCTCTACCTTAATTGGGACGTTTCTCAATTTAAGCAAGTGGAAAAGGTGAATTTCTTATGTACCTCCACTGGGATAGTGTCTAAAAAACCTCAGTTTTGCGTAGAAAATCTGAGTGAAGGGGATTTGGAAATCTGGATTTTTTTGGAAAGACACATTTCCCCTCAAAAGGCCTCTGATACAAAGGTTGATGTTTTCGACACGTCATTTAGAGTTCTTTATCAATCTCAGTACCCGGTCCTTCAAAGAGGCGAGTACTCTAACTCGAGATGCTACTTGTCCAAGGTAGCTCTCAGTCAAGCAAAGAGGGCCACCATTGTGATTGATGCAACGAAGTGTGCTAATCAGTTGTATACCATGAGTGTTTTTTCCTTTCTTTCCAAGAGTTTCAAGGTTTCCAAGTCAAAGCCTGAGTTAACAAGATCTCAATCCATCTCTGACGCGTGGTCTGTGGATTGCAGTGGAGGTTCCTGGATCTATCCCACCTATCTTGAGAACCCACAGTACGAGCTCGTCATCAACAAGCCAGGCAAAGTTTGCATTATTCTGGAATGTGATCAGAATATCCCCATCAGCCTCAATGTTTTTTTCGACTCGCCTCGTCTGCTCACTTTTTCGCAAAAGAATATGGCCAACGTGGAAGACGGTCAAAAATTCGAGAAACATATAAAGATCTCGAACCTTTATTTGGAGTCGGGCTCACATATTCTCATGCCGTTAGCCCTGGAGCCTCAATCACTGGCCAAGTTCAATCTGTCTGTTTACACTCAAGATGATTTTTCCCTCAATCGTACGAGTACGGAACTCGGCCTTTTTGCGAGGAGTTTCGTGACCAGCTCAAAACTTTATCGAGTTACACTTACTCTGGCCAAAACTTCAATCGTCAGCATCAAAGCACTTTCCTTGGTGAGAGATGCTTCCTCTCCTAGAAAGACTTTGAAATGCACCCTTTCGAGCATGGGACATATTTTGGACTACAAAGAATCCAGTCACTTTTACGGGGTGTACATATTAAACAAGAAACTCAGAGAGGGAGAATACGTCGTTTGTATAGAGAGAGAAGACGGTTGTGGGTGTAAGCTAGAATTTGGGTGCAGCAATAGTTTTGATGTGAGAGAACTGAGAGGGTGAAATCAATTGAGGTAGTTGCTTGAGGGTGATCAGACTATCTATATAGATCTACAAAATGTTCTTCTTGTGTAACAAGGGGTACTGTCTGTGGTTTCCATGTTGTCAGGTGACAGCGGTCTGAAAAGTTTTATGTGACAGTCGAGGTTCGGTTTACCCTATTGATTGGAGCTTTCACAGATACCTGCCTTAATCGCTTTACTTTTCATAGGATAAAACCCGTCAAGTTTGTTCATCTTTACTCGAGATTGAGGTGGTTCATAAGGGATGAAGCTATGCAAAGCTGCAAAGCTATAGTTTGAGGGTAAATAATCTACTGACATTCTCAAATGAACTTAAAGGTTCCAAGTGCAACGAATGATACCTAAAACAGATGAAGATTACTTGAGTCTGTATACTTTTAGATATATATAGGATGCATGAGATCTTGTTGAGTCTTTTCTGCTTCGCTTTTTGGCATATCACGTGACAGCTACATCCAACCACCCATGCAGGCTTTCAATCCAGCTCTTTTGATAATTGACCTCCAAAATGACTTTCTTCCGCCAAATGGGTCACTCGCTGTGCCAAATGGAGACAAGGTGATCTCGCCCATTTTAGAGCTTTTAAAACTGGAGCAGTTCCCGTGGAAAACAGTTGTTGCCACGCAAGACTGGCATCCATCTGACCATATATCTTTTGCAGACTCTCACGTAAATCACAAACCATTTGACGAGATAGCTCTAAAACATCCGCTGGGAAATGGGTCGATGAAGCAAATTCTATGGCCTGTTCATTGCGTTCAGGAAACAAACGGTTCTGCCTTTCCTGCAAGGTTCTTGCAAGAGTGGGAGGCACTTGCAGATTCCGGCATGAGCACATGCATAGTCAAGAAGGGATACCTGCAGGACAGGGAATACTATTCGTGCTTCTCTGATACCTGGAAACTACAAAAGACGGAACTGGAAGACTTTTTACGGCAACAAGAAATAACTCACGTTTTTTTGGTCGGCTTGGCGTATGACTTCTGCGTGTTAAATTCGGCTTTAGATAGCGCTGCTTTGGGATTCGAGACGTTTGTCATCAAAGACGGTTGTAGAAGTGTGTTTGCTGAAAACGACTCAGATACGGAAAGGAAATATGAAGAAAGTAATGTCAAGGTGATTACTCTGGAGATGTTGAAGGATTATTTCTTTATAATATAAGTGTGCTATAAAAGACCCCAGAGTATAAGAGTTGATTAAGGGAATGCAAAGCTCACGCCCATACACCCTTCAAGGCTTCCATTTGTCGAGCTTCACACGACCAGCGATCAAATGTTGCAGTGGCTTTACAACGTTGTGAACCCACTCGATTGGTATATATTTTTCAATGAAATCATCCAGTCAATTGATTGGGATCAACACTGTGCAGGTGTTGGTATTCCGGTGGGCATTTTGCTCAATGTACTTCTATTCGTGTGCACTATTTTCATAGATTCGAGTGATCAGTACAAATTCATGAAGTCCACAAAATATCAGGATATTTTCAGAGTCGATTACCAGGAAATACAAATGGAGCAGCTGAAGCTCATGGGCAAACCAATAAGATTAGATAAGGCAGATAAAAATGCCCTGAAAAAGTCCATGATTGGCATTGTAATTCAACTGTTCTGGCTCATCCTTGTACTTTCAAGCATATTTATTACCCTTCGTGTTGCTTCGCAAAGAAAGAGGTATACTTTTCTCAATAAGGATAGCGAGGAGCTGGTCAACTCGGAAAGCGCAAATCTAGTTGACCTGAACGAGAAACCATCCAGTTTTTATTACGAGTTGAAGAACTGGAAAAAGTTATTCAAAAGTCAAAAGATTGACGACTACAACCAAGAAAATTTGGTGTGGTGCGTAGACGCATGGAAGCCTTCATCTTTTACTCTTACAGTTGCGTCTTTATATAATCCAGTAAATGCATATATACTGGGGTTTTTGAAACCTCTCAGCACGCAGTCTATACTGCTCTTAGTACTGACTACGTGGTTCATCAATGCCACTATCAAGTGGTATCAGCAGAGACTCATAGATGAGACACTGATATGGAGCGAGATTGCAAAGGAAACAGGTATGCATTCGTTTCCCCATAGAAAGATGCGTGATGCCGCTGTGGATGCCACTTTGCCAAATGCAAGGCATCAGGTTCTGGTCACCCCACATTATCTAAACGAGTCAAAGATGTTTGATATGCGGAAAGGGTGATGTTTAGGTGGTTTGCATCTCGGTTCTGGAATCGGGTGTCAGAGTGAGGAATGCTTCTGCTGTTCTCGATTGTGATGCTGTGGTATGTGCAAACTTTGCTAGCAAAAATCATATTTACATTGATCCATAATCGATCCTTGTCATTCACCTTATGTGTCTGTCAATGTGTGTACTGTGAAGGCTTTTTTTCGAGCTATGAATTTTATTAAATAATATTGGTGTTGAGCTCTAGGTTATTCCACTGTAGATACAGGTATGGGATGTACATTTTTTTTTTATTCGATCTATATCTTAATCGACCATCACTCTTAAAAAATAGCTCGATGGAATGGGGCGACTATTGGTCATTGATGAATTTTTTCACGAAATTAGATGGAAGACGTCAAAACATGGCTGGAAAAGAAAGATCAATCCCAAGGCCAATTTAGCCCAAGGAGAAAAAACTGACAAGCGTTTGAGAAAGGTTGTCCAAGAAATTTCTTATTTTGTCCATAGTGATATCGACAAGTTTGTCACGCCGAATGAGAGAATTTGGGGATCATTTCTCCGTCACAGGACGGTATGACTCAGTACTGAACATAATGCAAGGCAAGAAAAAGAGATGGACGAATCCGGATTCGAACCGGAGACCTCTCCCATGCTAAGGGAGCGCGCTACCAACTACGCCATACGCCCCTTCTGACAACCGCAACGAGCCAGTAACTTATATTTGTCTTTCAGATCCAGCACGATTTATTTTTGCTCGTGCACACACCAATAATGCTACTTGAGAACAGCGAAGTAAGTTGAAAGAGATGTCGCGATCCTAACAAACAGTTTCTTGCCAAAGCTGCTAATGTGCTCGAAGCCACAAAGGGAGAATCATCTGTTTACATAACGCAAAAGAGACTTTCTGAGCGAGAAGAGCAGCCGGTAGAGCCTAGATCTACAGAGATTACAGATATAGATCCCAGTCAAAAGACGATCACAGGCGAGACAACGACGCAAGAGTTCCCCGTTTTGATTCGCATTAAAACGAGCAAATCAAACAAGTTTTCTACCGTTGTCAAGCAAGATGACTTGGACTCGTTCTGGGTCCAGTATGCTGCCACTTTGAAAAACGGCATGACCGGGTTGAAGAAGAAGGAGAAGAAGAAGAGTAAAAAGGTGAGAAAATAAGCTGAATGATTAGGTTGTAAGGTTTCTATAATACACGAAGTACCTGGTTGAAAATATGCGAAAATGTAGTAAGAGGCTTTTCTTACAAGAATGAGCTATTCTAATTTTGTTTGGAGAAATGAGTGGGCCTTCCTAATAAGACTTGCCACTGTAGCTTTTGTGGCTGTATGAGAAAAGTATGCGTCGTTACAACCTTTCATTAAATACCTTGAATGTTAGCTATCGTGCGTAGTTTCTCCTTTTACTTCACGTTGAAGATATAATAATTGTAATACTTGCTTTCAGGGATGCTGATGGAGAGTAGTCTGTGAGTAGGATAGCAGTCTGCTCAGAGATTCGAATAAAGGAGAGCGTAAACACAAACCAGCAACCGACCGGGGTTTTCTGTCTTGAGTGGGATGACATTAAAAGCTGACAACTACAATAGAAAGAAACGGTCTGGCTTAAAATCGCTCCAATTTGTTTTGGCCAAGTATAGTCAAATCAGGGCATATAATCTTTCGAAAGGCACCCTTATGTTCAAAAGGATTGAAACCAGAGTAAGCACAGCACCGATATAGAAGACTTGGCGTAAAAGGGGGAAACAAGTCGTCTCTAGACGCTATGGTTTTGAAAAGGTTGAACATCTTCCGGCAAAAAAAACCTCAGACCACCTGGAAACTACATACAAGCGAACTGCCATATCTCTCAAGGTAGTACTGAATGACATTTCAATTTTGGACGAGGGCTCATAATAACTCTCCTCATCTCATGAATTGTTCGATTATTTCAGGCTCACTTCTGTTGATTAAACCCACCAAAAAATTGTTATTTTATTGGATGGAGAGAAATTCACCTCTGGCGCCATAAAGAATACCTTGCCCAACGATATAGGTTGCTTAAATACACATTTTTGAATAGCTGTGATGCGTGCAAGCTTTGGGTGGTGTGCGACCTACTCATTTTGGTCTCAACAACTTGCACAGATTCAACTTTACATGAGAGCTAATGCGTTTCGACATATGAGGATCTGGGAAAAAAGAAGGAGCTGGCTCATCAGTGATTATAGGCTTCCACTTCTGGTGTACTGTATTGCAGTCATGAGAAGTTTCGAAGACTGTAGCACGAGAATCAAAGTTTTGGTCCCTTTACGTCCATAAATAAATGACTGTCAGATCCATTTCTAGTGAGCATAATTATATTACGCGGATCATCTCTTCACCAATGGCTGCTTCTCGCAAATAGCATCAGCAAGGGCGCATGTGACCGATTCGTTGAGAGAGCTTTGATGGGACCGGGAAGTAGACCTTTTAGGCAAGAGGTCCGAATTAAAAGACGTAGGTCTGGTTCGCCCCAACACTTTCTTCACATTAAGTTCCAGTTTCTCCAATATCTGATTTGCTTGAGTGGGCCAGGACTCTTCAATCACACAGAAACACTTTCTCATGCCTTCTCTCACTTGAAAGTGCTGATCAGACAAGCCTTTCGAGACACATTTTGCAATTCCGTCCATCCCAGACATCTCTAAACCAGCTCTGTTGTTGGTACCTTGAGTGAGAATGACGATGATGAGCCAGTCAGCTGCATACAGGCTTCTCACTTCTGTTGTACTGTATTGCAGTCAAGAGAAGTTTCTCTGACCAAGCAACGATAGATAGGGAATGATATATGTAACTGTCTTTGGATGCGGAAAGTTACCTGTTAATGCGCAATAAGACAGCCCAATAGATCGAGAGACAGCTCTACTTAGCTTATTGAAAGTGAATGAAGATATTCTATAAGGGAAACAAGTGTCGAATTGTTTCAAATTGAAAGCTTCATTCTCTCATATCCCCGCTGCCTGAGGATAGCTAATCATCACAGAAAATCAACCATCACCACATAATCTATTAAATGCTAATTGAGAGAACAAAGTGTGATTGTACACATAAACTGTAGAACGACGGCTTCCGCTGCATAGAATGAGTCTGATTATTGTCCGTACTATGTCGCGTTAATAGATAGAATAGCTACGAACCTTCTCTCATTTAAACCGTTTTGCATTTATATACCCAACTCAATCCACCTCCTCCATCACAAGACTGCCATTCTTCTCCAGCAAGTCACACTCACTGATTACATCATCCGAAAACGACAGCTCCCGCCTCGGATAAACGTTCATCAGCTTGAAGGGGAAAACTGGCACAAAATCCACTGGCGGATTTCCGGTTGCCACGGGTTCGATTCCCGCGTTGGTTAAATAGCACCACGCATATACATCTGCCACTCTACTCTTTTTGCTAAACTCTTGCGTAACTCTTCTTCCCCCAATAAGCCTCACTGCAACTTTGACCCTTTCTGGCGATTCAACATCCGACCGACTCACTCTGGAAACAGCCCAGTTAACAAGATTACTCTGATATGTTTCTGCGTCAGCCTCTCTTTGTCTCTGCAATTGTCTTTGAGTCTCTCGCTCACGGTCGGCCTGCAACGATCGCTGATACGCTGCGTCCTGGTCCAGTCTCATGGATCTTTCGGCGTTTTCGGAGTTTACCCGTTCTCTCAGCGTAGCCATATGTGGTTCATTTTTATCGTACGCTTCGCGCATTTGAAATATAATGCTGCTAACGTTCAATGGATCAGGAAGTCCTTGAAGAGCATAAACCATTTCCATTCGAGCAGACGATTCTTGTGACGAGAATCCGAAAAGACCCAGAAAGGGAAACTTGTACACTTTATAGAAATTACTTAATTGGTACGCCTCAGAATTACTCACTGAACCTCCCCAAATCGATATGTCACGCTCAGAGATGAACTGCAAGAAATGAGGGTTGATGAGGATATTTTCACTGAACGAATGGCGGTCTTGGTGCATATCGCTCTGTAAGTAAATGAATAGCCACTTGATGTCTCTTTTCGCCTGGAAAAGTGCCTGGGAAGCAGAAATAGACATGAACGCAGGCCTGGCAATGGCTAGTGGCTCTTCGTGCTCGAATTCTTCTACATCACTGGAACTGGGCGTACGCACAGCCCTATTTCCGATCTGTCGGTCGAAATCCACAATAAACGCATTGGCCCGTTCCTGCGGGGTCTGCGGTTTGTGCCAATAGTATCCACTGGGCGATACTCGTTTATATAAGAAGGCTGATTTGTGGAGGAGCCTTGAAAAAAACGGAAAGACTCTTATCAATCCTTCCAGTATTTTCGATATGACGTATATTGGAACGAGAACAATAAACTGCAAGCCGGAAAGAACGTACCGGAAAGCATTGTTGACTTGTTGGTGAGCCTGTGATGGTTGTGGGTCCATTGGTGGTGTAGAGATAGCATAGTTTGAGACATCTGAGAACTGCCCTCGCTTTTTGAGATTTGACCGCCGGAGCCACCTGTAGGTTTATTTCATGGCTGCAGAAATATATGGACTTCTCGAACAGGGCCCATCATTGGTATTTTCTGCCAAGTGCAGAGTGCTGGTCCGAAAGGGCTCTAAAATTCGAAATCTACTGTAGTCGGTCTACGGGGCCTCGGATGACGAAGAAGTGAACTGAGCTACATTAAATCAACTAGCTGTATGCGGTTTTGCTTTTCTGAAGCTATTAGACGGTACTTCTTTCATACCTGCAAACACAAACTAGTATCATGTTGACTACTTGCTTCAAATGGCGATGCGTATTTCGATAATTAATCCCCAAAAAAGTGGTATCATTGCACGTTTGGAGATAGGCCGGATTTCACTTTGGCCAGGCGGGGGGGAGGCGGGTTGCGAAAAGTATACTCGGCTAATAAGCTGGTTGATTTGATGGACAAAAATTTGTGTCCAACTTTCTTTGTTGGCGTGATGAACAGACAAGCTGCAACATACTTCTTCTATGCCCTCTATTTTCTGTAATGTCAAGAAACGCTGCTCTTCTTTCAAAGCCTTGGAAGATTGGCCAACATTGATACATGCGCTGATAACGAGACAAATATAATGTGACTTCTTTTATTGAAGGGAAAAGTTCTTCCTCAGAAGTCAATGGAATAGAGCAGCTACACTATGAGACGGAAAGCCGGCTCCCGCTGTTTTGCAATCACGAGAAAAAATGCCTCATTCCCTCTGCGTAACCACTTGCTACCCCAAAAACGGGATTTAGAGGCTCAACGAACTCATCAATCTCTATATCCTCCCGCCTTCTGGCCACAAAGCAATAGCACAAACTGTCCGAAGAGTTCCCAAACTCGCCTCTCTTGTCGTAATCCAGCTCAACTTCATGCTGGCACATCGACAGCCCGCACAGTACATAGTTTGTATGATAAAAATCAACATGCTTCCCCGGCTTGTCTACGAACCCTCCATCTTTCACCTGGCAACAGTTGAGTATATAGTTCTGGAGCTCCGCACGGGAGATAGGCGTTGCACCAACAACACTCTCCAGAATGGGAACCACCCCGCCAACCCAATGACTATAACAACCGTCCACGAGCTTGTTTGTTCTGCCACTAAGCCCACCCTCAACAGCATACTGTCTCATGGATAACCATCGAATCAAACTTTCCAAATCGCACCTACGAAGGGTTTCTTCTCCTAGTATATATAGAGCTGCCACACTGCAAAAAGTATAACCGCCATGAGCTTCATCTCCTGGAGTCCCTGCAAAGCCACCCTCAAAAGTCTGGCATCGGACAATCCAGGATCCTGTATTTTCAACCAGCTCGGGCGTGATGATATTTAAAAGAGAAGCTATACATAGCACACAGTAGACGGCACGAACATCGCACTCTCCACCATAGTGCATTACAAAAGAGCCATCATCCTGCTTGAGATCCATCAGCCACTTGTAGATTGCCGGTCGATCTATAGCAGACCAGGCAGTTTTATCACCGCTTAAGGCTAATGCGCATATTGATGCATAAGATGCAGCTGCATGTCCCAGTTGGGAAACTCCCCCTGCAAACCCAAAATTACCGTTAGCTATATAACTCATAATGTTACAAGATATATTTTGACCAAATTCACTCACATCTCCGCCGACTACACATAGGGAATTGGAGAGCCAAAAAATCATCCACGGGTGTGACGCATCGAGCCCTTGAAACGGTGACGGAAGCGGTGTGCACAAACTTTGTCTGCATAACTTTATGTGGTTTTGACGAGACAGTTTAGCCAGATGGTCGTCGCCAGAATCTAGAATCGAGTCGTAGATTTTCCTCACTCTTTCCTCCACCTTTTCTTGTTCTATCGAGGTGGTTGTGACGATATTTTGCACTTTCTTGGAATCAGCCTGATTCAGCATGGCATCAAAGTTGGAGACTCGATTTTTAGATAGATTGAGGAGATATTGTACCGTTTTTAAATGGTTCTTTTGTGGTTCCATATTGGGAAATTTCACATTTTCACCACCAGACATTTTTTGAGGCTAACTCAAAAGTGTTTTCGGGCTTTTGCGGGATCGCTCATGATAATTTTAAATCCTCTCCTGATCAAAAGCTTTGATGCTCTTATGACTAAACCGTCTGTTTGCTGTAGGCAACCTGGTCTTGAACAAGACTTCTGTTCTAAGGCGCTGATTTAAAACCCCAAGATAATATCAAGCCGCATTCGACTGTTCGGGGAAAGGGTTGTAGAATATTGAAAGAAGTTTGTTATCACCTCAATTTTATGCTCCCTCTTTACGCGATGAGGTCGTTCCTGGAACACCATGTAAAACACTATGCTATTCAAGCACCACAGAAAAGAGATAAGTTCCACTATTACTACATTCTTTGCACCAGGAACTAGTTCCCTTTCGGCTGATTAATGACTCTTTTATTGATGGGGTAATAAGAAGGAAGTAGGATGACCGCTAACAGTTCTTTACTTCAAGCGATACATGTACCTCTGTTGAAGGCGGGGAATGAATAATTCCCGGCCTTTTTTCGAATGATTCTCTCTTGGATTTATACAGAGAAAGACTTTTGGAACTGATCATTGGGCGAGGCATTAGCGAGTCAGGCGCATCAAGGCTCAAAATTTTCAGAGTTTAGTACCTGGGTAATTAAAATTTTGTCTTGGAAATGAAACAATGTTTCTTTCTGGATGGTCTATGACGAATATAAAATTCTGGTCTTGAGAAATCGAGTGCAATCGAAGAAAACTGTCACGTGCTACATTTCTGTCAGGCCAAGTAGACAACGGTTCTACCTCTTTCTGGTTATCCTCTGTCGCATAAACCAATTTTTTGTAACCACAGTAGTTTTGTTTTGTTCTTTATGACTATCTCTTGCTGGCTAGTCGATTTTAGGCAATTGGGCAATTTTGACCTACCTGTTTACACAAACACACACCATTGGACCACAGAAAAGGGGAATTGAAAGAAGATCCTATAAAGAAACATCCCCAAGATCAACTAGAGGAAACTTTACTACAGCATCATCACCTGGAGAAGCCCCACCTACAGAGAATTCAAACACACCGATGCAGCCTACGAGGACTTCCGGTTCTGTCGAGGTACCACTTTCATCCTTGCGGAGCGAGACCTGAAAAGAAGAAAATATGAAGAAACAAAGGATTAGAGGAGGCCACCGTTTACGGTGACACGAAATCAATAAGCGCTAGCGATTACCACAGAAACAAGTCAAACAACACCAAAGATTCCCATGACAAGAAGATAGCGGCTTTAAATCGCAAAGAGGAGGTAAACGATAACAATCATGAGGAGATGAAGAACTTCAAGGCAAAGCAGGCTCGTCTGAATGCGCCCATCATGGAATTGCTAAACACAAAAGAGAAGAGATGAAGCAAGCTAGTTTACAATCCAGGCATTCTACCTGCCAGCAAAACTTGCCCTAGTGAAAGTGCCATTTGTTGATCCACTGCATAATAATCCAGAGCTCTCGGAGATCCGCAGTTTGCAAGACCTTCATGCTTTGAATGATGAACAAGTTCTCGCGTACAACAGAGGTTATAGCTTGGCTGTAGACGTTGGAGTGCACGAGCAACGGGGAAACATCAGGCAATTTATCAATCTCGTGGCTATTGTTTTTTAATCGATTGGTTATATGTATTGCCCAAGTTAGGGGACGGGGGAAAATCTGCAGGTTCATGCAATGCTCACTTCCATACACCATAGCCTACACATCCGGGAGAAAATCACCCTCCCGGGAATTGAAACGCACCTTCCACACATGAACGACATCAAAGACAAATCAGTGCTCAACGCGTTAGAGTCTGGGTCTTTTAAAAATGCTCATCAGATTGTCCTCAAACAACTGAAGCGCAATCCGAACTCCTCTTATTACTACGCTCTGGAATGCCTAGTTCTGACAAAACTAAAAAAATTCCAAGAATGCGAAACTAACGCTTTAGAGCTGCTTTCGAAAACACCAAGCGATGTCAACACTTTGACTCTGCTGTACGACATTTTTAAGATTTTAGGCAAACCCGAAAAATGTTTGGAGGTGTGGGAACGAGCCATCAAGAAATATCCCACGTCTGACCTATGTGGCAAGTGGTTTTACAAGTGCTTGGACGAGTGGGATATTTTGGGGCTTCAAAAAGCATCGATGCAATTGAGCAAATACTCAGATCGGCGTCTTGTAAAATTATGGCAGTGTATGTGTATACTTATAGAGCTCAACCTTGATGGAGGGTGTACTCCTCAACAAAGGTTACTTTTCCCTAAATTGGGATTCCGCATGATATCCAACTTGAAGCCCTTGCAGAATAGTCAGGAAATGTACATATACTGTAAATTCGGGGCGCTCACCAAAAGCTATGATGAAATTTTGGGGGAGATGGAACAATTCTTGAACAAGGAACAGGATTTGCAAATTCTGCTTCTTTATATAGATTATCTTTTCGAAAGTGAAAAATTCGCCTTACTCTTCGAAAAGTGTATTTCCTTGCTGAAAGATGGCATGGATGACTGGTTTGTATGGTGTCGCGCTATTGATGCTTCGGAAAGGGTGGAGAAGGGAGACACAATGTGGCAATTCATAGAGTCGTGTCCTGTCTCTAGAAACCAATGTCTTGCCCGTTTGGAGTACTGCAAAGTATTCAAAAAGGATAATAGACTGTCTGTTTCCAAGTACCTCGACAAGTTTTTGAACAAACCATGCTGCTCGGCGGATTTGAAGGTTTATCTTTCCGGGTTTGACCTGAAATCTTTCAAGCAAGATCAACAACAGGACCTGACTGCATGTGTTAATATCCAGAAACTTAAGCTTTTAGACGAGTCGTTGGACCAGAAAAAATTTGTTGACGAAAATATGGAACTCTACCTCCAGTACGCCCATCTCATGAGGGAAAAATTGCCCACAGACTACTTTATAGGCGACGAGCTGCTCATTATGGTTGTTGAAAGTATAACGGAACCAACTCAAACGTCTGTCTTGAGGGCTATTTTGATTCTAGAAAAACTGGTTGAATCAGATAAACACGAATACCACTTGAGGCTTTTGCTCACACGCATGTACATGTGGATCAATTGTCCCAGCGTTGCGTTCTATCATTTCCAGTCTCTCTCTCCCAAGTTTGTTCAACTGGATACCCTCTCGCATTACTACACTACGCGCATCTCCACTATATATCCGGAAACCAGCTTTTTGGAAAAAGTGGCCTCCGTCTATAAGAATAACGACGTTGAGACTAAATATATGGTGGAGATGGCTTTCGAAGAGGGCGTTTTCCAGAAGCTTGAAGGGTTTTTGGAGTTTGGAATCCGTATGGAAAACTCCATCATGCAGCAACTGAATCTGCTGGAAATGAATAATTGTCTCAAGTCTCTAGGCAGGAAGAGTCAGTTTGAATTTACCAAATTGAGCCTTTTGCACTTGGAGGATGCTCCGGAAAAGTGTATGTTGAATTCTCTCTGCGACAATCGAGACTTCAAAGTGGGGAAAAGCCCAAAAATCTACGATATGCTCTCCATTGGACCAAGACAAGATGAGCAGTATGTGGTACTCAGGGGACTGGTTGAGCTGATGGCCAATGAAACCGATCACACGCTTTTGAGAAAGTGGCTTTCAACTGCAAGAAACCTATCTCTCTCTTCCTTCACCGAGATGGAGTCCACTCATGTATCTGTTGTTCTAGACTTGACGGATTGTTTTCTCAACAAAAAATCGGCAGATGGAATTGTCAGGACTCTTCAACAGCTCACATTCAATATCTACAGTGTGTTCCATTGGGAATGCAACCACACGCTGATGGAGGCATTCTACATGCTCAGAAATGTCAAGAAGATGGCTCTTAATGCCAATCGAAAGGAGATTCTCTCTCTGGTTTCGTCCAAACTAGACCATTTGAAAAGTGTTGTTGACAGCTTGCCAAAGGAGACCGAATGGGCCGACTTTGCAAACGACACTCTACTGAAAAAGCTCGATATTTCCCAGGATTTTATAGACCAGGTGCTGCTACGTGCGAGAGACTCCAACGCTAAAAGTATAAACCTTTTGAAAAGTATTATTTAATATACGATTTCCCTCAGCCGCTTTTTCCCCATTGCCAAATGATATCTTTTTTGCATCTACATTAGTTGAAGAGTTTTTGAATTACATACCAAATCGTCAGCCTTTGTTGTTCTGAATTCCGTCCTGACAATTTCGCCCAGCTCCGCTTTGACCACCGGGTCATTTATCTCTGTCTGTTAGAAGTATACTACAATGGTCTTACTAGAGATTCGTCTTCTAAATAATCTGTATAGGTTATTTATCTCGTTGTGGACGATAAACTACATTAGTTAGGGGAAGGGTATACGCACCTCTTGCAGTGACTTCATCTGGGGGGTGGTGTGGGGATCCCCCTGGAGGTGCGCCTTTTGTCCCTTACGCTTACCCAACATTGGCGAATGGGCAAGCTTTATAAGTTAAGTAGAGACTTTACGTGGTGAATGTTTCCGTCAGAGACAGTCAGCTACTGAGACGTTAGATGGACTAGGTTTGTTTCGTGTCCATAAAATGAGAAAGCTCCCCTCGATTGGCTGGTCAAATTGAAATGTTATTTTGAGCTGTGCTATCTCCATTTTGATACAAGGTCATATGGGCAACCACATACGTAATACCGTTGAAAAGTATAGCTTTATATGTAGCTATAGCCAGTCAGACACTCCGCAAAGTCGATGGAAAAGGCCTGAGGCTTAACAACCAGCCTACTACGAAACTAAAGCGTACCTTCGAGAAAAATGACCTGAGAACCTGTTGATTGCGTTCATCCAAGGCGTTTGTCCAAGGCGTTTGTCCAAGGCGTTCATCCAAGGCATTCATCCAAGTCTGATCAATCACCACTGCCAATGATAACAAATATGCTTGCATATTGAGTAATTGTTGCAGGAAGGCCCGTAGGCGAGCAATTCAAGAAAAGACCAAATAAAGGTTGCTTCGTGGTCTGTCAAGGCTCGTGATTGTTTATCAACCAAACCTTTTCGTATTGTTGGGCTATTACGCTTGACATTGAATATTTTACTCATTCAAATTATGGCCATTTTAATGCTCTACTTGCGGCAGCTAAGCTCTGCACTAACCGTGTTGAGAGTCTAAAAGTTCTTGACTCACAAAAACTTGCAATCTTGTGATTATGGAGATATCGGCAGCAGAGGTGAATACAAGAAGTGTCTTTTTTCACCGAGAGGGAGGTGGAAATTTTGGGGAGTGAGTATTACAATACTAGATACATTTATACCGTAAAGCCAGTCTGTGGTCCAACAAAGTGGATCGGATTCATGAGGCACGACGCCTGATTCCATAAAGAAGCGCAAAGCTATATGAGAGAGAGCCGACCTGAGCATCCATCGGTCCTCCTGTTTTGCACAAGTCCATTAATTGATCTGCTCCACTGCAGGATGCATTGCTTGCTGCAGTAGACCGCTTAGAAATCCTACAGAGGATATTGCGAAGGGGTGAGGGTCGCAACATGACCGCCCCAGAGGCCGAAGGGCCGAACCTCCTGCGGGTGATATTTTATATCGAGGTACTACTCGAGTTGTTATAGGTAGTGTTATACTACTGAGATCTCCTTCTCGGAAGAGTGGATAGGACCTCATGCTTGCTATCTATGCAAGGCAGAAAAAGATCTGCATGATAAGAGGCAACGTGCATTATCAGGAATGATGTGACGGTGATCTATGCAAGATAGACTCTGTTGAGCTCTAGACTATAGCATTTGTTGGGTAAAGGAGGAAATGGCAGCTGTCAGACATGGTGGGTATAAAAGGAGAGGTTTCTGTGCTTTATAGACATCGAGAACATCGAGAAAAATTGAATAAAGATTTACACCCGCTTTCAATTACCCCCTTTTCTGACAGGAAGTTATCCAAATACAAATGCCACAATCAATCAAGGAGCTTGCGTACGCAAACTAAACGCAGCACCCTTAAGGAAATTAACACAATCAGATAGATCAACTAATGTATGAGGATCTCACCACTGATATGGCGTTCTGTGGTGTATTTTGATACGACAAAGGCTTCTTTCAACACATGTAAGAGATCTTTGACCTATTTGGGGAGAGTCTTAGGGACTCAATCCCGAATATTAGTTCAGACATTATTTATTATTCGGTAAAGACTCAACAGGATATCACACACTTAAATAGTGAAACTGTCAGCGTCAGTGTTGTAATGTTCCAGATTGTTGATGTCCATATTAAGTTTAGGTACTGTGAGAAAACGTGAATTGGCTATATTTCTTTTTCCATCTATCCTTTCGCCGTGCGAAACACCAATCTTATACGTCTACCGTCTGCATGCAGCCATTTCTCCCTTATCCCATTAACGCCGAAGTCAGAACCATTGAGGAACCAATCAGGTCGTTCGCATACGCCTCGGAATCCCGGAATCAATTTCAGGTCCGATTCTGGCGACATGATTCATGCACATTACGTAGCTAATGCTGCACTTATGCGTTGACCAATAGCTTGCAGCTATCTGAATCTAATATCGGATGCCTCCGACCAAAAACTCACCAAGGGAGATTCGGGTTACCTTGTACGTAACCGCAGGCCAATCCGGTCTTCCTGGGGAAGTATGCTCAATACTATTATGTAACACCACACATATGTTGTTAGCATATGCGGTCAATCGCATAGAGCGATGGAGCGATCATCTTGTATGGACTTATGCTAAGAGAGCCGACTGATCTCGAATTGAACTCTCTCCGTAGGTCTGTTTACCTGCGTCACTACATGGAAGCAGGTATTAGTATACCTCTTCCTATCCGGTGTGCTATTGTACTGGACCACAGATGGGCTTTACGCCGTACGTGCTATTAAACTGTTAGTAACAAATATTCACTTACGTTCTGTATCCAACAGAAACATTTTTCACTATGTGTGATTATGTCATACTGCATAGAGAAGGTAGAACAATATATAGTCGTATCTCTCATATGTCTGAGGTAACGAGAATTCCGTTATCGATTCTAGACAGAAGAAGAGGACGCCTCCGCTTTTCATCGAAAATGTCAAGTTAACGTTTGCTATCAGAAGTCATCAGTTGAAAGAGCCACCATGAAGTTTCAAGGATGCTAGATTTCGCTGCTTTGATAAGTGATTTCGGTCCTAAAACAAGGTTGAGTGGTCTTTGTGACATAAAACCCATATTTATAGAACTTTGATACTTGAGGGTATCTAGTGGATCAGTATAGTCAGTATAATGAGCCAAAGAACACATGCACTAAAGCCGAATTACTTGAATTGATTACAGACAAGAAATAACCGCATTTTACAAAAGCTGCAACTCAGAGATGCAGCCACCTAGTGAAACTTGAGTAGCCTGAAACCATTTGCCTGATGAGGTCATAAACTTCTTTGCTTTGCTATAAGAGAGTGGAATTTGTTTTTGAACTCGAATAAGTACGTCTTTGCCTCAAAATGGGCTCAAGGTTTAATCGCAGAAGTATAATTGTTCTGGACTAATAGTGTT
>JAJLSF010000026.1:0-50360 GCA_030567395.1 Citeromyces hawaiiensis
AGGCCGTAAAGCTGAGATTCCTGGTTCCCCTTTGAGTCGTGGATCATTCGGCCCTTCATAGGTATAATATTTTGCAGAATCCTGTCCGCCATTTGCGAGTCTACGTATTTCAAAGCTCGTATTCCCCGATCCGATACTGCCAGGTTGATTGAGCGAAGAGATTTGTCAAGAGAGAGTGACCGTGGATCACTTCGTAAGTCGTACAGCACGACATCGTAACCTTTGTGAGCAAAGGCCAAAGCGGCAAGACATCCAACCAAACCGGCCCCTACGATTCCAACTTTCTCAGTCATAGAGATTGAGTGTGTTCGATTCCCAGTGAGTGTATATTGTTGACAATTGGTTATCTAACCACCTGCAAACCCTGTAATAATGTGCCCTTGTTACCACGATTAGGCTATTAATCAAGTCTCCCCAGCTGTCGAAGTTGTGACATTATTTAGGTCTTCTCCTGTAGTGGGCTTATCGAGCATAACTGATTTTCCACTAGTACCAGGCCATGTAAAGAATATCATCTAGCTCTTCAGCTGGAGAAGATCGTTCTGGTAATTCTGATTCTCAAGGTCATCTAAGTGATCAAGCTTTGACAAGAAAAAGGCCGAATTGTCTATCGGTATGTCCTACTAAAATTCGAATTCAACTATTTAGCACTTTGACTTTATTCTATTACACTCTATGTCTCAACTTTACACTGCTGTATTCGCCTTGGACATCGGTTGACAGGTGCTGAGATTTACGATCAGTTCTGGGTTTTATTGGTTGTGTCAAATTTGACAAAAGCTGTGTGCATCTGCCGACAATAGTCACTATTGTTTTCAATTAGTTTAAGCACCTTAATCTTCACCAACGTCTAAAAGCTTATTCTCTTCTGTCTTGCTAGAAGAAATTAGAAAAGGCTCACTTTGTAGCGAGTAAGCGAGTTCTACCTGCTCATAAAAAATTGTTCACGAGTAGAATATTTGTTGCCATGATCTAGGATAGCAAGTATCCTGCATTACATGAAACGAGTCCGACTACACCTCTGTGACAAAATGACTGCTTTATCATGCTCCAATAACATGATTAAACTTACGTGGTTCCCGAAAATTAAATCCGAAGAACGACCTCATGGCACAACTGAGAATCCAACATTATATGTGCTAGGCTTCCAATTTTCAAGGACAGCTCTTTGTTGTCGAAAATATCAAGCCTGGCTGCGACAACAATAAATCTACGTCCAAAACTGTCTTGACCTCTTCAAAGTTTTCACTCACCGCAACAACAAATTACATCAATTTCTTAAATAATCCCGTAAATAACCAGAAAGAGCTTCTACGCCATCTTCTAAAGCGTTCTTGATAGCGGACACGTCCTCGCCTATATACTTTTCTGCCACGTCAACAAACTTCTCCAGGTCACCCTGCTGAGCGGCTCTTTGAGGCGCTTGATCGGGTTCTCCAAAATATGACGAGGAGGAGATGGAGGAAGCTCCATTGAACGACTGCAACTTTGACTTTGCTTCTTGAGCGGCATCTGAGTCGTACGAGTTACGACCGAAAAATTGGTCAGAAGAGATGCCCCTTTGGTTGCCAAACTTACCCTCTACCTGACCTGTGTATTTTTCTGCCGAGGAGGTACTTTTAGGCTGAGCTGGAGTTGCACTTCCAGCCACCATTCCAAATCCGAGTTTTTGGATAGGAGGTGGGTTTGGTGCTTCACGTCTTTGTTCATAAGATTGAGCAGGTTTGACTTGTTCCGCAAAGGACTCTTTGGGAGTTTCAGCCTCTACAGAATATCCCAAACTTTTTGTTTCTTCTTCTTGAGCTTTTGCCTGTTTTTCAAACTCGTCAAAATCCACGTCCTGAGCTTTCTTTGCTCCCAGTCTAGCCTTACGGTTTCCTCCGCCAAGAATACTTTTGTTAGCAGGCTTGGCTTTGAGAGCACTTTTATAAGGCTTTGGCGACGGTTTAGGAGAGGATCGTTCGGAAACTGCTGGAGAAGGGGTTATTGAGGATATAGAGTTTTTGCTAGGTTTATCCCAACTGGAAAAGAAGTCATCTTTTTCTTCCCCTTGTTCATCTTCGACACTTCCTACGCCGTCCAAAACGTTGGGGTGGTTTTTCTCGTCCGCCAAAGCTCTTTTTTCCAGCTTCTCCTTATAAATATCCCCGACAGAAGAGCCGTATTTTTCCATTGGTGTTTTGGAAAGCATTACCGATCCACCGTTCTTGATAAAATACTCCTTCAGCGAGTCGTTACCGCCACACTTCATCAGACGCAGCTGTTTGTAGGACCACTTGGTATCTAGCACAGAAGATTTAACAAAAGAGATGTGCACGCCCATATTTCTATGCACGGCAGAGCATTCCAGACAGATGAAAATACCAAACGGAATAGATGTCCACGTTGGATTTTTATGATGACAGTCAAAACACTGGCGATTGGCAGGGTTTTTCTGAAGCCTTGCGAATATGGTCTCGATCTCCTCCTTTGTTGCAAATTCCATCGCGGTGGTCAGTGGTGTGCGGGTGTGGTTTTATAGAGAGATATTTGAGGGCAAAAAGAGAGACTTTGAGTGCAAAAGCGAAAAAGATGGTGAGCTTAGGTTCAAGAGACTTGCATTCATCTAAATTTGTAGAAAATTGCAAAAGAGACTGTTAGCAAAAAATTCGTAAAACACACTTTTCACAAGTGTCTTCAACAAATACTCAAGGTGCCACTCGAAACAAAGATGAGTTTGCCAATGTTTCAAGTACACTTCTTTAAGCTTCTTAAATTTGACAAAGCTATGCAAGACAGTTGAGTGCTAAAATGGCTGGGATGCGAACCGTCTAAGGAGATTAATGGGTTGAGTCTTTTGACCTCCGCTTTTGGCAAAAGCTCATTCCCCAAGCAACCAGTTTGGCATTATCTTTTTAGTATTACACAATAATCTTATGCTTGCACTTTATAATATCGCAAGGTACTTGTCTATCCTAGGTATCGGGTGGCTGCCAACGGAAGGGTTTTTGGCTCGCAGAATGTCAAGCCAAATGAACAACCAGTACCCCCAGAAAAGAGAAAAGGACTTAAATCTTTTTAAACGCCAAGAATATCCAAAATGCTACAAAGACTGCATATATTCTCTTCCTAATAGAGCCGAGGATTTTTGATTGTGCTGGTGCAATAGGCCTGCCGTCTCACTGAACTGCAGGCCAACTGGCGACTGAAGGTGAAGCATCGGTTCCGGGACATTCATTGGAGTAAGCCATAAATTAACGTGTCACGGCCTACAACGCAAGTCATTCCCACACATCGTGTATGGAGCCCGCTTAATATCGAAGAGGACACCCATATGGTACTACAGAGATTTTTTCAAATGGATTGTGGAATTTCCCAACACTAAGCTCATTCTGTAAATGTTAGGGTCGACGATATAGTTGAGGTACTGTTGTTAGAATATCCATTGTTACTTGTTGTTGGATGACTCCCAGTGGTTATCCAAGATGATACAGCGAAACACCAGTCTTATATGTCTACCGTCTGCATGCAGCCATTTCTCCTTTGATCATAACGCCGCTGTTGGAACCGTTGAGGAACCAATCAGGCATATGCATCCTGAGTCTAGGTCCTGTTTCAGATCAAGACTGATGACGACAATTCATGCGCAATATGCAGCTAGTGCTGCTTTCTTGCATTTCTCTTCGCATGGCTATACGAGAGACAGGCAGTAGCTTGAAGCTACCTGAACCTAACTATCGGATGCCTTCGGCCAAAACTCACCCAAGAAGATTCGAGTTACGCTAAATGTAACCGCAGGCCAATTCGGCTTTCCTGAGGAAGTATACTAAATACTATTATGAAACCTCACGGCTGTAAGCATATGCGGTCAACTGCAGGATGCAGTGGAGCGATCCTCAATATGAACTTCTGCTAAGAGAACCGACGGATATTCGAGTCAGACTCTCTTCGTAGTAACACCAACTGTAGTCACTATATAGAGGCAGGTATTATTATACCTATCCAGTAAGTTATTATACTGGGCCGCAGATAGGCTTCACGCCAGTAACTCACAATAGCAAAAGACTCGCTTCAGTCGATTGATTCACATCTGAACTATTGAGCTCTGGTTCGCCAGGTGTCCCAAAATGTTTTTGGTGTGTGTTGAATGATCCATAAAGCACTCTTTCACCTTCTCGGAGCGCTCCTCCAATCTACACCATCTCGGTCTAATTACCTTCATACTATTACCATCTCGCAGAGGTTTTTCCGCCTATAAACAAGTCTATTTTTACTGGGTCAACGGAATACCATGTTTTGCCTTGACCACTGTTGGAATAACCTTATCCTTCGCCAGCTGTTCCCCACGTACAATCTTTTCCATCTCTTCCCTCGAGAGGGTCTCATACTGCAGCAGCCCCTCCGCCAATCTGGAAAGCTCCAGCTTCTTATGTTCGAGTAGCTCCTTGGTACGATCCTCGCTCTTTATCAGCATATCCCTCACCTCTTCATCTGCTTTATCGCGAAGCCTAGCAGACCACGAGTCCCAGTCGTCTGCTAAGCGGATGGGTCCCACCGCCTCAGACATACCGTACTGGGTCACCATGGCCCTGGCGACACTTGTGGCCCCTGCCAAATCCGAGCTGCAACCCGAAGTTGTATTTTCCGGGCCATACATCATCTGCTCAGCCACACGACCTCCCATAGCCACATCCAGCCGCGCCACACACTCTTTGCGAGTGAGATCGTGTTTGTCCATTTCGGGAAGCTGGAAGGTGACACCCAGCGCACGTCCACGGGGCAAAATGGTGGCCTTGTACAGTGGGGTGGCTCCAGGCGTGTACAGAGCTGCAATAGCGTGTCCTGCTTCGTGGTAGGCGGTTAGTTTCCTTGCCTCGTCTGTTTGCACCAGAGTATGACGCGCTGCTCCTAATAACACTTTATCCTTGGCCCATTCCATGTGACGCATTCCTACAGCCAAAGCGTTTTGCTGAGAAGCGTGAACTGCCGCCTGGTTGACCAGATTCATGAGTTCCGCTCCAGAGAGACCCGGGGTTCCACGCGCAATCGTTTTCGGGTCAACATCGGGGGCGACAGAGATGTTTCTCAGGTGATGCTTGATAATATCGATTCTGCCTCTCACATCCGGTAGCTCGACAACCACTTCCTTATCGAAACGGCCAGGACGGGTCAGCGCCTTGTCTAGTGACTCGGGGAAGTTTGTTGCACCAATGACTACAACACCTTCAGTTTGAGCAAACCCGTCGAGCTCTACAAGTAACTGGTTAAGTGTTTGTTTTGCGTACGCCTGATCTTTCGGGTTACGACGTCCTCCAACGGCATCCAGCTCATCGATAAAGATGATGGCCGGAGCACGGGCACGTGCTTGATTAAACAGTTCCCGAACCCTCTTGGCTCCTACGCCTACATACAATTCATCAAACTCTGACCCGGACATGAAGAAAAATGGCACACCTGCTTCACCAGCAGTGGCTCTGGCAAGCAGAGTCTTACCTGTTCCCGGTGGACCCGTCAGCAAAACACCCTTGGGTAATTTACCACCCAAACCGGTGAATTTCGCCGGATCTTTGAGGAACTCTACAATCTCCTCCAGTTCAGCACGGGCTTCGTCAACCCCACAGACATCGCTGAACTTTACGTTACTTTCCGTTACGTCAACAGCTTTATCTTCGACCCCAGCACCACGGAAAACACCAGAGTTCTCAACCAAATAGTTGAACCCTTGAATGGCACCATATGTCACAAGAGCCACAGGCACAAGCCACTTGACCCACCGTGCTGCGGAACTCCATGCACTCTCGGTGACAACCACATGTACCGGGTCACGGCGGGTTCCCTGACCCGAGCCACTTGTGCCACCGGGGTTTACAGTGCCGCCGGAGAGTTGACGCACTGCATCATTGTAAATTTGAGAACACTCGGGATTGGATGCGATCCCCGGCGTATCATAACGTGAAACAACTACATGTGGGTAGTTGTTTTCCATCAAAAGTTTGTAAAAATCCGCTTGAATCGCCGGGTTCTGTAGTTCCCGGTTCGCCACTTGCTCTCTTTGCGCAAGCATTCCAGCTGTTGCACCACCAGACGCAAGTCGCGTCTGGAAAGGTCGCAGTCTCAGCCCGGACTTGTAAGCGGTTAGATATTGCCGCCTTGCAATATGTCTCAGCATTTGTCAGAGCAGGTGACGTTGGAATATATATATATATCGGGAATTGGTGTCTTCTAGAAGTTTGAGTGGCACACGTCCTCTCTCAAAGAGGAAAGGAATAGAAAGTTATTGTAAGCTCTACATAGGCCCAGAGGATTTTCTGTGTCAGCTTTTTGAAAGCTAATGTATTTCATCATAAAAGGGGGATGTCTTTTTGACAACGATACCTGGCTGTTAGGTGATTGCCTCTTTAAGTAAATTATTGTCGGTCGAATATCTCCCTTAAGGTGGCTCATGATGAGTCTAGGCATAAAAAAGCCCTCATTCAAACTCCTGGAGTATCGGTGTATAACTGAAGTGAAGCGGAAGTGTGAGCTGTTGTAGGATGAGAGTGTAGTTATTTGGTGAGCTATTAGCGAAGCAAACGTAGGCGTAGTTGGAGTCTCGACTACACTTGGACCTTATGAGGGGATAAATATATTCACTTCCACTGATCAAAATTCAATGTTCAAACATCTGGATATCAGCACGAATATTTCCCCTTGATTTTCTTCGACTTTCTTCAGTTTTCGGGGAGTAAGCTTATTAAGGAATGATTAGACAAATATCCCTCAAAAGTCTTTAATCTCTGAAATATCCCTGAATAAATTTTGCTCAAACTCTAGACATTTGTATAGTTTTTGTGGAAGCTTCTATGATGCCTCTGTGTAATAGCTGTAAACAGGGGGAACTATGCATGAATGTCATATCATGCTTGAAGCTTCTCGTGAACAAACAATTAACAGTCGCGGTGAAACTCGGCAATACACTTAAAAACTTGCTCAAAGTTCTTTACTTCTCGGCGACAGACATATCCTGTTCAGCTCGATAGGACAAGACTTGACTAATTTATATAGCCGTCCCAGAAGAAACTATTCCAGCTGAAGCTCTCCAGCTGAAAGCTCAGCCAAGAATCTACGCAAACAATACCATGAACCCATACCTATACTATATACCCCACCAAACTATTTACAATTTATTCAGGTTCTCACCGATGCTCCACC
Organism: Citeromyces hawaiiensis; assembly: GCA_030567395.1. Classification (NCBI taxonomy): domain Eukaryota; kingdom Fungi; phylum Ascomycota; class Pichiomycetes; order Pichiales; family Pichiaceae; genus Citeromyces; species Citeromyces hawaiiensis. Next base: position 7,171 of record JAJLSF010000026.1, read on the forward strand.
TATACGCATCAAAGTCAATGTTTCTCGCATGAGCATCTCTTATAATGTCCCGAAGAGTCTGACAATCTGCAATGTGAGACCCCGATACTATAATGTAGTCATGTAAAATGACAGCCTTGAGCAGTTCCGGTTCGTTGTCAGGAAGATTTGACACTCGGGATACACTGCACGAAGATTCGATCGATACAGGAGCTTCGGAGATGGTACCAGTTTCAGAAGACGAGTACTCTTCTGAGAGTACAGAAAACTCTGTGTTCTGGCTAACACTGGAGTTGGAAGAGGGAATCCTCTTCAGAGCAGTAGCATAAGCGTTGCCAATAGAGCCACCTGGATGACGCTCCCCAAAAAGCTTTTTGCGGGTGTTGAAATCCTTGATGTGCATCTCCGCTAACGCAATACATACGCTGTCCATTAAAGACATGCATAGAGTCGTAGAGATAGTGGGAGCTGGAATCCCGTACAGAGATTCTTCGGAAAAACCTGCCGGGATCTCTCCGTAGATCAAACTTCTCACCTGGGTATGATCTGCAAGATCGGAAGTCTTCCTGCAAGTTAAAAGCATAATGGGGACAGACTCGGGCACGTGATTAAGCAAATTAACTAATTCCGGGGACCTGCCACTGGCGGAAATAAGAACAATGCAATCATTTTTATCATGGCGAATAATACCCAGATCACCATGTAGAGCTTCTGCAGGGTGAAGTAGCGCAGCATCTACACACAACGAGTTTAGAGTAGCTACAGCTTTTGAAGCGATTTTAAAAGACTTGCCAATGCCACATATCACAACCTTGCCACCTTTGTCTAAAGAATCGTTCATCAACCGCAACGATTCTTTTATTTGGTCCTGAGCCCATGTCGAGGTTCTATATTGAGCAGCCGTGAACCCAATCGTGTGCGACTGCGCTTCCAGCATACTCGCTATGGATGAGGCAACATTATCTGACATTCTTCCGGGAATCCAATTTCGTGGCAAACAATCTTCTTTAAGAAAGATGCATATTACTAATGCAGGTGCGTTATCACCGAATTTCATGTAGCGGCCAGGCACGTGCTGTGGCGTATGTGAAACGAGGGCTACGACGCATCCGGACATTTTGTCACTGCTAGAACGGGACTTTGAAATTAGAGCAATGCTGCGTGAGTGGAGACAAAGCCATTCCTTGATGTCTGTGAGAGTTTTATTTCTATCACTCATTTTCGAACTTCAATTTCACCATAACAATTTTTTTTATAAATTTTGTCTCACTCCCTTGGACAGAGAGCGTAAGCGTAGTATATATACACTAGCAGCTGTAGGATATCTGTTATAAGGTCCATCTACGGTCCAGTACGATAGCATACTGGATAGGAAGCAATAAATAGATACACTAATACCTGCTTCTACGTAGTGACCGTGGTGCTCCTATGGAGAGATGAGAGGATCCTTCGACTCTCAGCATAATTACTTAATACTGTTGTGGATACCGCAAATACAATATCTATTCGATTCCCAGCTGAGCCGTTTTTATGCTTCTGGATCCAATATGCAACCATGCATAATCCTTACACTTTCATGTGATGAGCTATAACCGTTTATTCAGTAATCTTTAATAGTGGAAAGGCTATAGCGTTGATTATATCATGATGATAGAGGGAAGCACCAATAAAGTCCGTCATGTAACGACGGAATAATCGTCAGAGCAGGTGAGTGAAAAGGACCTACATGGATCAAGTCCACTTACTTATGTGTGTTTTTTTGCTTATTAAGTCAGTCGCTCGCCAATTTTTTACACCGGAAATCTCACTCGATAGCAGAAGAATATCAAGGCCCAATCTGTAGGAGCGAGAAGAAGGCTAAATTCGACGAAAAAACGGCTAATACTACCGCATGTCTTGAATCTCCCTCTCGCATACCTTTCGAGAAAGCTGACTCTCTCGTCTTATGAGTGTTTTATCTAATTAGTCAGTGTGAGGACACCATTGTTTGCTCTTGTTTTACATTAAACAATGCTCATTTTTTGGGACCACTTAAACAAGTGATACATTGTCAGAGCGACACCTTGAAAGAGGCCGATTTAATCATGTCACTTGCAGGATTAAGTAAGTAGAGTGCTTCCTGCAATTGAGCTTTACGAGTTGCAAGGTATGACTAGCACGGTGCCTTTAAGCCGATCTGCATTGTAAGCCATCAACACCAGCAACCCTGTACCGCCATTCAATTGGATTGAATTGAGCTATCGGCAAGGTGAAGCATCTGGTGACCAGTAAGCCTCACATAACGTCACTGGGCTCTATATTCAGCAGAAGCAAAGCACCCTTACACCACATGTTATACCTCCTCCTATTACTCACGCTAGTTCATGGGCTAGTTCAGTTTGACGAGTCTTTGGAGGTGAGGGAGCTCATGTCAAAGAAGATGAAAGAGTTCCCTCCCTTGCTCAGCTGTCCTAAGGCTAGCGAACGGACTATAAAGGAAGGAGAGGTGCCGCCGTACGTTGTAGAGTTTGCTCCAGTGCTTCACTTGTACTCGGAGGAGCGGTACTGGCCGTATGATGTTAAAGATTTCGTTTCGCATTTCCACGCAGAATACGAAAACGGGACAAAAGTGGAAGGATTTGAAGATAGTATAGACATAACACAGATGTCTCGACTACGAAGGCTGGAAGAGGAGCTGGTTTACCTCACCGCCAACTCCGACTTTGACGCGGATCCCGACTGGATAACTGGCGTGAATAACAAGCCCAGGTACTCAAACGGAGAGATCCCACAGGCTCCAGCTACCTTGATAGTGGTGGATAAGGGGAACGGATGGGTAGACGCGTACTGGTTTTATTTCTACAGTTTTAATTTGGGGCCTTACGTTATGGGCATAGGACCTTTTGGAAACCATGTAGGAGATTGGGAACATTCTCTGGTGAGGTTTTTCCATGGCAAACCCATAATCGTGTGGATGTCTGCACATGGAGGAGGATCAGCGTATTTATATGATCACTTGGAGAAACTCGTAACTGATGAACGTAGACCTGTTCTTTTTTCCGCTAGGGGAACCCATGCTCACTATGCTTCAGTGGGACAGCATCCGCACGACCTTCCATATTCAATACTGCTGGATTTTACAGACCGCGGGCCCTTGTGGGACCCGGCGAAAAACTTTTTGGCATATACTTCTGACGGGGTGAAGATCCACTACGCGAATGGCTCTCTGCTGGGTAGGGAGAAAGAGTATGGTGTCTGGCTGAGGTTCAACGGTCACTGGGGCGATAAGAAGCTCGCTCCCTCTGACAAAAGACAACATTGGTCGCCTTGGGAGTGGCGGTACATCGACGGGCCCACGGGTCCCATGACGAAAAATTTGGTGAGAATATCACCCTGCCAAAGGGCAAAGTGGTGGAACTTTTGGGGAGGATGCAATGTAAGGAGATATATACAAGTGGGGCAGGGGGTGGAGAGGGAAGGGTCTTTGAACACATGCGCAAATATGTTGAGCTGGATAAAGCCTAAATGGTTGAGAACCTTGGTGGGGTATATCACATGGAAGGGTTACTTTTGCTTTGCGATGGACTTGTTTTTTGGTTGATAGAGTGGAATAAATTTTGATAACTTGTTAAAAAGGGTATAGAGTAAATGCAATGTTTCGGATGATTGCAGGAATGCTCTATTTTTGATTTCTAGAAGAAAGCTTCTCCGATGCACGTTTGCAGTTTGAGTAGTGACAGGGCAGGTTCAAAATACCGATCAACAAAGTTGAAGACTTAAGGATACCTTAAGGTATTAGCAGTTATCACTTAGTCCAATGGCATCTTGTTGTCAAGCCTCAAAGCATTGCGAAAAGTCGCCCCTGATCAACTACTTTATGCAGGAAGGGAAGCACATCTCAGTCTCACGGTTTTACCTCGGCTTCAATGCCCGCGATGCCCGCTAAGTCAGTGATTACAACACCTGAAGAAGCCTGTCTTCAAATGAGTGGATGATTACACAATGAGCGGCTCAGAGGTTTTGCCTTATAATGACCATTCAGATGCTCATAATCCTTGAATGTCTCTCTCGAATCATACAAGTCGGCGCAAAACACACCCATTTACAGCTTTATTGAGAATATCTTCTTGCAAAATCCTACCCCAGGGAAGCTAGCTCGATTATATATCACGTCTCGATTCATTTGCGAGTGCGACAGCGATGATTTATGCTTTGATAAAATCATGTTCGCAAGCCAACTGATCCACATCGCGCTTCAACCACGCGTGAAGCAAGGCATTTCAATGTCATTAATGGAGAGCATTCAGCTACTGTATAAGCACAGCAGCCATGAGGCATATTGCATTTGACAGCTCTTAAAGAGCTCCTAGTCTGAACAAACAAAGATAAACTCTAGTAAAGAAACTTTCAGTCACGCCGAGACGCTTAATAAATACAACACTCCCCGATCTTTGATGAAGTCCATCAGTGGACGTCTAAGTCACCCTAGTCTCTCCGTATGGAGAAGACTTCCCCAAAAGCACAAGAGAATTGCCCCTCTGCGAGTCGAACCCTTTCCCCCCTTGCGTGTCTCACCCAATCGAGCACGGTGTGAAAAATAGACAAGATGTCACATAGAAAGCTTCAACAGTGAGTTTTATCGCAAAGGGAGAGTCTTGCTAACGTCTAAGGGAGGTGGAACGAACTTTCAAAAAAATCACCGAGGGAATCGAAGAGTTTGATAATTTGTATTACCGGCACGAGAATGCTGCTAATCCGTCTCAGAAGGAAAAGCTCGAAGGAGATTTGAAAAAGGAGATTAAAAAGCTTCAGCGACTGCGTGAGCAGATAAAAAACTGGCAGTCTACGGGCGAGACAAAAGATGAGGATCGACTTATAGAACATCGTAAACTAGTAGAACATGCTATGGAGCAATACAAAGTGGTAGAGAAGGGATCCAAACTCAAGGCATACTCGGACCAGTCACTGATGAATATGTCGGCTTCGTTGGATCCGGAGGATGAAGAAAAAATACAGGCGACGGAATTTTTGGAATCTGCCATAGAACGATTACGGCGTCAAGATGAACAGCTAGAAGGTGAACTTGATCGGTTCTCTGCGAAGAAGAAGAAAATTAGTTTTGCGGAAGAGGAGCGAAAATCCGAAATTCAAGACATCATGGAGAGACATTCATGGCATGGCTCAAAACTTGAGAGTGCTTTGAGAAATCTTCAAAACGGGCTGCTTGAAGGGGACATGATTATGGAGCTCAAGGATGACATTGAGTACTTTTTGGATTCGAATCAGGATCCAGATTTTATGGAGGATGATGCAATTTACGATGCTCTTGATTTAGGGGGAGAAGATAAAGAAAAGGAAATGTCATTTAATGGTGAGGAAGAGGAGGAGGAAGAGCAGCTTACACAAGTTTTGAAGGAGTCTGAAAAAGAGGCTCCAGAAGAAGCTGTGAGAGAAGCGAAAAAGGAATCTCCAAAGGTGCAAAAGGAATTTTCAACGATTCCACCAGAAGAATCATCCACACCTGTCATCTCAAAGCCCTCTTTGAAGGTAACTGGACTGCCTTCCCACGAAAGCCCCGTTGTTTCTCTCAAGCCAGCAAGTAACCCAGGCGAGGTCAACTGGTCAGCATTAACTGCCAAAAAAGAATGCATTCTCACACCCCCTGAGGAACCTCGGGAGGATGTTCCTCCTATACCGCCCCGGTTTGTGGAAGATGATAAAAACCTCATAGTTTTGCCTCCAGGGCTGCAGGACTTTATAGTTTCGTGGCACTCGAATCGCCAGACGACAGACTCAGTAAACTCTCTGCTGCGTACACCATTACCCTTTTACCCAGGCAGCTATCCTTCGCCCCCGGATGCTCAAAGGGTGGAGAACTTGTGGAATAATGTACGCTGCAGCGGTGCGCTTGAAACCCTAGTGGGGAAGCTGGATCTGGGGACCCTATTTTATGCTCTATACTATGCGAAAACGCCTATAGAGAGACTTATAGCTCAAAGAACGCTTGTTGAGCGGAATTGGGAAAAGTTGAGCGAAGAGCTATGGATGCAGAAGATGGCTGTAAAGTTTCAGTCGCAGTTTCTGATACTGGCTGATTTCAAAGTTTTCGAAAGCGCATGCTGGTCTGTAAAGGACAAGTTAAATCATGTTCTAGACACTTCTTCCGGAACTGGGAAGCTTCGTCCGGTAACAGACGAGGAGCTGTTGGCCATGCAAGCGCAATTGTTGCAGCAGCAAGGGTTTGTTTAGTTATGAAGATATATGATTCACTTGATTGTGTATATTGTAGAGTGTCTCTTATGATGATACATTTTTAGTCAACGAACTGTTGAGCGTTTCTTCACTTTAGTCGTTACAAGCAAACTAGCTGGCAAGACCGCTCAAGACAACATTAATGTCCTTTCAAGATCTTTGAAAGCTGAAAAAAAAAAAAAACAGGTTCAAGAGCGCCGGCCCACCAGAGTTTAGCTACATATGGCGGTGAATGAAAACGACATCGAGCTGCTTGTACTCAGCTCTGTGGACCTGGCCTCTCGCTTGAACGTTGACGGAGCGAGGCCCAAGTTTTTGAATCAATACCAGAACTTTCGCAAACAGCACAGAAAGCTTTTGAAGAAGATTAACGACGTTAAAAAACTAAAGCTTGACTACGGGATGAGTCACTTTCGAGTCTCATCAATGATCCTTCAGTGGTTAGGGTCTTTCAGAAATATATACTCTAGACGCGAATCATCCCAGAACGTGAAACATTTGATGAATGGATACATCAACTGTTCCCCACAAGGTTCGGTCTTATTATAATCAGACTTTATCTAAGTTTATGTGCAAAGATCTCATCCAAAGCTCACAGCTAGATTTTTAAGCGCTATGGTATCATGGAAACATACGCATTCTGTTCCACTGCCTCGTTCCTGATGCAGTCAGTTGATTAGGGGGTCTAATACAAAGGTATGATCCACTTCTTACAAGAAAAACCGCTTAGTATCAGCCTGAGAGTAAGGAATCTTATCAGACAGACAAACAGACCCTTAGAGTTGGATGCATTAATCTTGCCTGATCTTACACTTTCCTACGTGCAATGATGTAAGGGGAGTTTTGTAATATCTGTTCCCCGGCATAGCTGAGACTCGTTATGATCTACCATTCGGTTCTGGTCACCTGCCACAACGCATTTTTTTTTGGGAAGAGATTATTCTGGCTGATTCATGCCAAGCTGCTGAATAGTAGTCGTTTATCCAGAAGCTTTCCATCAACAAGCTAGACTGAACTAAAAGGATAGTCATCTTCAACTATAGATGCCTCATCGAGCCATGCACGACTTTCCAAGGTTGTGAGGCTTAAGGTGACATAATCAACAGAATGAGTTTCAGTAGATGGTTGAAGCTAGAATTCATGGTAAACACCTCAGAGATATTTGGCATTGTAGCGTCCAGGTGCACAATTGAGAGGAAACGAAAGTGTAAAGGAAAGCACGTGGAAGATGACCATGATCGAATACTAATTGGCGGCAGTGAGCAGCATCCCTCTATGGTGCTTGCGATCCTACACAGAACTAATCATGCAATGTGTCGGTCTGGCAAAGCAGAGCTTTGAATCACCATGTTCCTATTGTCTGTGATTGTGTTAAATGGGAAGACAACCAAGATTACTTGGACTCTTTCGCTCTATGCATCTTTACGGCCGCCATATTTTTAAATCGTTTTGAATAAACCGTTGGAGTTTGACTGCCCCAGCCGGCGTCTGTTCTAGTATTTTCGGACAAATGCGATGCTGCAGAAACAAAGAATGGGTGCACACGAGCCCGTCAAATGACAGATCAAGCAGCCCTAACAAGTCTGGTGATCTAAGGAATAAGTAATAATCATCGCTTCTCTCTCCGGAGATGCTATCAGTTACAATGATAGTCGCAGTCGCAATCACCAGACCTCATCTCAGCGATGATTTTATCCGCTTCACATAGAACTGTATTGGCAAGGGAATAGAATCAACTCAAAGGCTCTGTCCGTGATTTTCACGTTGGCTCACCTTCCTTCAACTTGATCGACTTGTCGACTTGAGCTATATAATGCTGCAGGATCAATTGCATGAGATAAAGTTTACAGACTTTCTATGGAGCAACGCACATCGATCAAGCGATTTGCTAGCGCCAGTATAATGTTATCAAGTTTCTCTCGTAAAAACAAATATACACTTTCTCCTATTTACAGGCCCCGAGTCTCCTCTGGTGGGGGAGGCGGCGCAGAAACGTCTATATACTTCTTGAAAGCTTCATTCTTCTCCTCAAAGGGGCGCGGTCCCAGAAGACGAATCATATCCTGTCTAGTAATCACTTCTTTGGCCAGCAGTTCCTTTGCCACTTTATCAACCAGATCCAGCTTCTCAGTCAGCAATTTCTTACACTCAACGTGGCAGTGATTCACCAGCTTTTTAACCTCTTGGTCGATGGCCTCTGCTGTGTGCTCACTGAAGGGCTTGTGCACTTGGTAACCCTGGTTGTTGGAGTGCTCGAACGTTATCGTTCCCAGCTTTGGAGACATACCGAGTTTTGTCATCATGGCAAAGGCCATCTGAGTAACTTTTTTGAAATCGTCAGCTGCTCCCGTGGTTACAGACTTGAAGTGAAGCTCCTCCGATACGCGTCCTGCCAAAGCCATTATCATGCGGTGCATAAACTGGTCTTTGGAGACAAGATACTGGTCTGGCGGGAGATACTGAGCATATCCCAAAGCTCCCTGACCACGTGGAATGATTGAAACTTTCAAAAGAGGGTCTGCGTGCTTCAGAAACCATCCACAAATAGCGTGACCTGCTTCGTGATATGCTACTGTTTTCTTTTCCTCAGGAGACAAGACCCTTGATTTCTTCTCCAGTCCTGCAATGACCCGTTCGATGGCCATTTCAAAATGCTTTAGTTCTACGCATTCGCAGTTGAAACGAGCAGCGATCAAAGCGGCTTCATTGCAAGCGTTGGCGATATCGGCACCGGCAAACCCCGGGGTCAGAGCTGCCAGTTTCCCTGCAAACTCATCGCTGAGCGGTTTATCAAGCTTGAGCTTCTTTAAATGAACTTTGTAAATCTCTTTACGTCCTTCGATATCGGGTCTGTCGATATTTACGTGACGATCAAATCTTCCAGGCCGCAAAAGCGCTTTATCCAAGAGATCCGCCCTGTTTGTGCCTGCTAAAACGATAACGTGGTCAGAAGAGTCAAACCCGTCCATCTCTACAAGAAGCTGGTTGAGCGTAGCCTCTTTTTCGTCGTTGGAGCCAGCTATGCCAGACCTAGACCTCTCTTTCCCGATGGCATCAATCTCGTCTACGAATATAATTGACGGAGCCATCTTGCGAGCGGTTTGAAACAAGTCCCTCACTCTGGAGGCCCCTACGCCGACAAACATCTCTACAAACTCTGAACCTGAAACTGAAAGAAAGGGAACCTGCGCCTCTCCGGCAGTAGCCTTTGCCAAAAGCGTCTTACCTGTTCCGGGAGGCCCTGAGAGGATGGCGCCTCTTGGGATTTTTGCGCCTAGTTTTTCAAATTTTTTAGGTTCTTTCAAGAACTGGACAAACTCCATAATCTCTTCTTTAGCCTCATCGCATCCGGCCACATCCTTAAACTTTACTTTTATGTCTGTTTCCTGGTTGAAAAGCTTCGCTTTTGATTTTCCCACGTTAAACAAACCTCCCATTTGCGAGCCACCGGCACCACCGCGTCCGCCAGAACGCATTTTAAAAGTCAAATAGTAAAGCCCTCCCAAAAGAAGTGCCGTGGGGATGAACGGCAGGAGGTAGCTCAGCATTGATGTCTTTTCCTCAAATGCTACCGGAATGCGCTCATGAGAGGGGATACCTAGTTTGTCTTGCACAGCATCGAGCTGCTCCTCGAAAAAATCAACCGAACCTATCGTAAAACCTACAATTTTCTGTCCAAAAACGGTAGCCACTCCAGGAGCATCATCCACCAGTTCTGCTTCTACAAAAGACTTGTTTATAACGTGAATCCGTTTGACAAGCCCCTTTTCCAAGTATTTGCTTTTAAAGTCCTGCAACGTCAGTTGGTGAGATGCATCCATCGGTTGAAATAGCTGCCAAGATGCAGCCAATAAAAACGAGAAAATCATCGTGTTACGGAACTCCTTAGACTTGATGTACTCGTTCCAGTCGAAAGGTTTGTTCTTTTCATCCTTTTTCTTTTTATCCTCTTGATTTTCCTTCTTCTCCTTATCTTCCTTCTCCCATCGGCGCGGAGAGGCTCGGAAGAGAATTCTCGATGACGAGGAGAAACTCCGCAGCGGAAACCCCCTCAGCTGGTTGATAAAAGGTCTACCCCCAGCCTTAAGGCGAATGCTTCGAAACATAGTGGCGTGGTGTGTGGGTGCAAGAAATCAGCAGCCTTGAGAATAAAGTAGCGATGAGCGACCTCATAGATCGCCAATTAATCATTGGAAAACACTATATGATTTGAATAACATCACTTTCAGCTCTACATATAGGAGGCCTCTTTTGCGCTTATAGAAACATGAAGTATCTTGTTGCGGGATACATATATTCTGATTTATTTCTCTCAGCATAGATCTCATTTCGATGAATATGATATACTGTTCTTTCAATACTAGGGCTATTTGTCTGTGGTCTCAAACGTGTTTCACTGATTTCAACTTTCTCTTGTGAGTTAGCGAAGTCATAGCGGCATAAGCAAATGATGCACTTTTTCCAAATTTGTCTACCATACTATTGGGAATTAAGAAGAATGGGCAAAGGAACGTTTCGTGGTACAGAGAAAAGAGCTGCTCCATCGCCCAGTCGAGCTTCCGTATCATCGCCTACCGCCTGTTCCTTAATGATCCCTTGGCCCCTGAAATTTTGACAATAGACCTTGTGCATTCGGTGCATCCGCCGAGGGACCGTCATCCTTTTAATGGTATAATCTATTCGGGGCGAGTGCTGGCAAAAATCTTTCGCAGAAGGTGGCCACAATTAACCAAAGGGAGGAGAAAACAACAACGGCTCACTTCTAGCCAAAGAAAAGAATTCAAGACATTCTGCTACATTATTGAGATCAAATTCGAAGTCCCATTCCCCTTTCATACTTTTGTCGCTCAGCAGTCATATATCTCATCGAAATATTTCACGCAAGAGAACGGGTCCTTAGTTGCTTCTTTTGTACCTATATTCGACAGCATATTGGTGAGTTAATACAGCTTGCTGCAAACTGTACACTTACAGTTGAATTATATCATTAACCTTGACCTGCATACCAGTGGTGATTGCTGAAGTGATACGATTGTCCACTTCTAGTTGAAATGGTTACTAATCAGCAGATAGTATTGGTGAGAGCATTGTCTTTGCTAGCAATTCGCTAGGTTTTGAGAAGAATTGGCATCAACGGACTCTGTGGATATAAAATAAGAGGGTTCCGGCTAGTTAATGGCACGGTAAAGATCCAAGGATAATCGATTATCGAATATATGATTTACTTCAAATGATCGTCAGTATATTTTGATTGTTGTCCGCAGACCAATTCTAAGCACGGCCAAAGAAGATCTTATCACATTTGCTGATTTCTTGTTGTTTCTTATCATGACCGGAACACAAAAAGGACCATGAGGTAATTTAATCAAGTCAAGCAGGATAAATAGCCTTATGGAAGATAATGCCACTCTTGACAAACATTGCGACGTCTCTTTGGTCTCCGTACATGTTATAGTCATTATAATGCTTCGAGCGGATGGTAAGCACATCTATCTACACATTTACAAATAGAAGGTTGCTCAAATCTTTAAAAGAGATAAGCATCTCATGTCTAAGGCAGTTGTGTTAACAACTCGTCTAATTCACCATCATATTTTTTCTATGCCTAATAGCCCCATAATCATCGATAAAATAGATCGACTGAGCATCCTTTATATAAACTGCTACCTAGATTTTGCGAGTAGACACAGTTGTTCAACGACTCTTTCAATAAAGTACATGCACTTGTTTCGACTCTTGAAAAGTAACAGCTCTCAAATTCTGCCACCACACAATGACTTTTTAAAATGTCTCGTCATCCATGTCCTGAAGATCTATTTCTTCATTCTGGTCGGGAATGCTGAATCCATCTTCCGTGGAATATAAAATATCCTGTATTTGACCCAAAATGCCATCAACGCTCAACTCGGGCTTATCATCCGTCCATACTTGAACCAATATCTCAATTTCTCTGAGCTTATTAAAGTAAAAATTTCTCTCGGTCTCGAGTGATTCGCTTGATGTTCTGAATTGCGCCAGCTGAGCAGTTGCCTCAGCCAAAGCCTTTTTCGTTTGAGCCAGTTCAGCATTCGACAAAGAGGGAACTCGCTGTCGGGTAGCTGACGGAGTCCTACTCACCGGGGGGGTTCTACTTCTCTCTTGACTACTCGAAGAGAGCGTCCGCCTTGCAACAATAGGCGTTGTTCTACGCGTTTCCGGGTTATACAGGGACTCGTCTTTATGATCCATCCAGTACTTTTTGATCCACTGTAAAAACTCTAAATTGTCTTGCAAACGGCATTTGACAAGTTTTTCCACAGGTATCGGCTTGCTTATTTTATGCCGTGTGAATGCAGCTTGCAAAACCTTGAAGTTGGTGAGGTATTGGTACTCGTTAGCCGCTTGAAAATTAACCTTTTGCATCGGTATATCCTGATGAATAGAGTCAAAGATTTGGCAGTACGCAGCACCAGTACCGCATTGCTCCACCTTGGTATAGTTGAGTCCCAAAGTGGCATTGAGCCAGTTCAACAGATCCGTTCTCGACTCACCTATCATTCGTGTCTGGTGTGTGGATATTAGACACTTCTGAAATGCACTCGCTTCTAAAAACTGGATGATTTCCAGAGACTTATATAAGGAGCTTAATCAGTAAGTGAAATGTTTATCTCGGGCATGCAGCGCTTTACATTTCGATGAAAGATATCCGCTGAAAATTGTTCCAATACCCTTTGTGTATTTCCAGCTATGCAAGGCTGGAACCGAGCCATGAGAACAGTACATTCACTGCAAACCAGCAACTCGCGTTGTACCTCAAGGAAAGCTAAAAATCATCTCAAGCCTATAAAGGAAGCGCAAGCTACTTTATGAGAGAGAGCCGATCTGAGCATCTATCGGTTCTCCTGTTTTGCATAAGTCCATTAATTGAAAAACAATCTCTCAAAAAATTAATACGAACATTTCCGCTTCGCTCCAATGTTCTAGTATAAGTAGAAAGAAAAAAATCATAACTTTTTCAAATATAAATAATCATTCCATATTTCCGATACAGCCCTCGTCATCTTCATCCTCTATTGCTCCGCTGTCTTCATCCTTCCCACTCTCATCGTCTTTTATTGCTTCGCTGTCTTGATCCTTCCCGCTCTCATCGTCTTTTATTGCTTCGCTATCTTCGGCTTTATCGTTCCCACACTTTGAGTACCCGCTCATTTTAGACTCGTCTTCTTCAGTAATTGTTGCCTGATTCTGAAATGCTGTGGAAATGGAGCATGACCTACTCACGAACCTTGGCTTTGAAGTTGGCTCGAATGTGGCTATAGATGCTCTTCTCGAAGGTGGAGAAGATGCCTTATCGTTCATGCTGCAGAGTATACTGGCAGCTTCGAGAAGCTGAACCTGCTGATGCTTGGATATTAACAGCTTTTTGGTAACGTTCCACTCAGGAGTATGTTCCCATAAATGTTTTGCGAGAGATGATATATGTTTGTAGCCCTTACCACACGCCTCACATTTCAGCTCCTCTTTCAATCGACCGGTTTCACCCTCAGAGATTCTCCGAACAACAAATTCACGTGACAGGAGAGGAACAGATGAGGATAGATGCGGTTCCTTGTGAAGACTAACCGGCAGAGGACCTCCAGAATGGTGGCTATGACTTCGCTGAGGAACAGGATATGGAGCAGGAGTAGCTGCTATTGATGCTCGTCTATGTGTGTGATGGTTGTTATATTGGAACGATGTCATTATTATTTCATAGTGTGATTGTTGTGATTGTTGATAGAAAAAAAAAAAAAAAAAAAAATTGATGAGGAGAAAAAAAAATGGCGTTTTGAGCCGCGCACGACGTTACCGTGAGACATTTCAACGTTTGTAAAGTCAATTTTATTCACTTCTACCTGAATTGAATGGCAAGACTACTTGAGTTGTACTTGAAACCTGCTATGGATTGCTGTTTGAAAAATCTCTGACGGAGTGACTGTTTTTCATGCAGATCTGCATCACACGCGTACTTTAGCCGTATGCGGATCCTTTCGGGTCATGTGGTGTATGGATACGGTTAACCGTGTGCATACAATAGAATTTAGACTTAATCTTATGCTTATTGACGCAGTAAAGTCGACCTGTACTACGCTATTTCCCATTTGAAGCAACTTGCTCTTTATATGCCTATCGAGGTCACGTGCGCAGTTTTTCTTCACCTTGTTTGAGAAGATACCATGTGGAGGGTAAACGGTAGTCTGCGGGATCTACAACTGAAGCCTTCTCTCGGTATCTACTCATCGTGAAGGAGCGTAAGCTCACGAGCTTATAAAATTAAGGGACAATTGCATCCATTCGACTATATGTTCAGTGGCTACGATTATCTTTGAAAAATGCATAGGAGAGGCTTACATCTTTCTAAATGTCTGATGTACCACTCGAATCAGATAATTTTTCACCTTTTAAGGAGGTCAAGTACCTGCCACGTTCAATTCTAGCATACGACTGATCTCAATTTAGAGAGAAAAACTACAGGAAACGATTAGAAAGTTGTTTATTTAGTGAAATTTGACATCAGTAAGTGAATACCTGAAGCGTCTGCCGAGGATGAGGCTTTAACTGGTCAGGTGTTTTAGAGAGATCTCATTGTGGAACTAAGAGTTTTGATAACCTTGGGTCACAAAAACCTTGATGTGCTATCTCTCTGGGAGGAATCAAACAACTTTATTTGTGTTATTATTGAGTTCGTCAATGAAAAGTGAGATTACTCTGCATTCATGTTTCCTATACAACTCAAGTGCTATCAAACTCAGCGTGGTTAATTCCTTGATATTGCCTAGACGTACCAGAGAGTGAAGCACTCAAGTATATAAAGTCATCCATTCCACTGTAATCAAGCCATCATACAAGCAGACAATCACTTTTCGAAGTTTATTGAGAAAGTCGACAGCCGAAATGGTAATGAAGAAAATTTGAGGGGAAACAGCACAGCTGGCCATCGCATTCTAGACCTCTTTGAAATTCTTTTGAGCTTTTCCTATCTGATGACCGCACGAGTCGTCAGCGTCTCAGGGTACCAACAACCGAAACATCTGAGGACGAGATTTGGCGTGATTAAGGTGATTCATTAGACAACTCAACCCATATGAATAAGCCTGGTCTATATTAAACGATGAACTATTAACTTGGCCTCCCTCCTACAGTGTTTTCTCTAGAAGGTAAAGACGAACTTGAATGACACAGCTCGCATAAATGCATCCAAAACAGAGTTTAGTTACTTGACAAATGTTGCAGGAAGGACCATGAAGCTATCCTGAGCCTCATAACTCTCTCACTTGTTTCCATTTCTCTTGCAAAATGCCTTTTATCCTTGAACAAGTCGTCAGTTGACGAGTGACTGCGAGCAGCGTACGAATATCAACTCAACCCTGTCTACATGTGCCTCTGGCAGATGCTGGATCAACTACAAAAGGACCTAAATATACTCGGCCTCGAGTATTCAGCTGCTACGTACAGTGCTTGCTTTCTTCTGGAAAAATAATGTAGTTTGATTGTCATCACGAGAATCGCATAGCATCCCATACAGGTGGAGGAAGGCACGGTCACGTGTACATGCTGCACATCCTTACAACAACGCGTCGATGAGATGTAATGGCTTCAATTGGCTCCATTTCTTTATTCCCTTTAGATAGCTATCAAAAAGGTAGGCAGAAGTTCAGCAGGTGTAAGGCACGGGACGTGTTTTCGCGTCAGTGATTAATTTTATACGGGACCCGTGTACCTATGGCGAGCCAAACCTGACACTTGGCAGGTTATTGTGTCTTTAAGCCTCCGCACCTACCCGTTTCCTCCTACCTTTCAAAAACTTGAGGAAAATATACTGCACCGTCGAAATTTCTGAAACGGCAAATAACACTCAGCAATTCATATCAATACAATGAATTGCGATACTGCCTTCCTCCTATAGAAGCCGAGAGGATACGCGATAGATATCGGATCTTGAAAATACTGAAAGTTGGGTACAAAGGTAATGCTCACCATATGGTGCAAGGATAGTATATTTATTCATTACCCGCACTTCACCAATGGAGAAAAGACCACTGGAGGAACCCAGTGAGGGAGGAGACACCAAGCGGCCGCTTAATGTTCTCAGCGATGATGGCCCTTTAACACAAGATGACGTTGTATATTTTCAAAAAGAGGCCATATGGCGACAGATGAACGCTTACAAAGAACAGAACAACATCTTGCATGATCAGCTCGAGAATTATAAAAATCAGTTTTTGGAAGCTACTAAAACGGTTGCTGTTCTGAATGGCTGGTATGGTGAGATTGTACGTGATTTAGGAGGAACCGCGGAAGGAGATTTACTCGATGAAGAGTCACTGCAAAGGCGGCGAGCGTCTCTGCTGGCAATTATAGGGAACAAAGTGGAGCCAAATATCGAGTCACTGAATAAGTTGATTACGCTTCATGAGACAGAGAAGGCTACCTTAGAAAAACACGTAGCCGCTCTTCAGCAAAACATTCAACAACTCACCGAACGCGTTACTCGTCTTACAAGGGAATGCGATAGACTATCCTCTAAAACTTTGAAGAGAGTTTTCAATCAAAGAGAAGAAGAAGAACCAGTATTGGAACCTGAACAAGGTGCTGAAATTGAGACGGTGGATACGCAGCATGTGGAGACTCTCACTATGGAGTTGGAGCAACTCAGAGCATCAAATCAAGTTTTGTCTGCGCGTTTGAATGAAATATCCCAGAACATAAGCAACTTGAAAGCTGAAAACCAGACACTCACTTATCGTCTAGAGCATCTATCGGACCAAGATCTACAAAATTGTCCCAAGTACCAGGACCATGTCCAAGAAATTTTTACGTTGAAGCCTCAAATAGCGGCGTTGAGCAGCATGAATTCGGAGCTTTTAGAAAAAACAGCATTTTACGAACAGGAACGCTCGAAATTCAAAGAGGAAACATCAGCGATTTTCAAGCATGAGCATGATGCGTTGAAAGTGGAGCTCGAGAGAACCCAGAATGATTTATGCAGAATAAGAGCGGCCAGAGATGACTTGCTTTCAAAAAATGCAATTTTAGCTGCAGAAACCAAGTATTCTGATTTTTTGAAACAGTTGCAAGCCACCAATGAGCTTCAAAAGGGGCAGATTGAACAATTACAAGAAAAATTTAAAGAGCAGAATGCTGAATTTTTCAGCACCGACAATGAGGCCAACGTTGAGCATCTAGTCAAGCAAAACAAGCTTCTTCTTCGAGAACTGCATGATATGGAAGAGGCTCTGAAAGCACAAGTGTCGTCGCACAATCTGGTCAAAGCTGCAGAATCAGATAACCTTTTAAACAAGCTGACTGTAGAGAAAAACAAAGCGGATCAAAAGTATTTTGCTTCGATGCGTGCCAAAGATTCCCTCTCGTTGGAGACGAAATCTCTCAAGACCACCAATCAAAAGCAAACAGAACTGATCAGCAGTTTGAAAGAGACTGAAAAATTACACTTGAAGAAAATCGGCCTTCTGGAAGTGTCTTTAAAGGAACTAAAAATCTTGGAGACAAAGCTGTTGCGCGAAAACAAGGATTCAAAGCAACAGCTAGAAAGACGAGATCAAGAGTTACAGCGCTTGAAACAGATAAACGACACTTTTGAGAAGAGTAAAAAAGACCTATCACAAACATTAGAGCAAGCTTGCAAGGAGAAGAGTGAACTGATTGACTCCAAGGTGAGGTTGGAAACGAAAACCTCATCTTTAGAGCTACTTTTATCCAAATATAAGTCTTCAAATTCTGCAAATTACATAATTGAAGAATCTGAACAGCAAATCAATGCATTGCGAGCTATGACGAAATGCTCCGTTTGCTCGAAAAATTGGAAAGATGTCGCTATCAAAGTGTGCGGGCATACTTTTTGTAATGACTGCGCTCAAGAACGGGTAGCAGCTAGAATGAGAAGGTGTCCGGTGTGTGATCAGCAATTCTCTGCAAATGATGTTTTGCAAATTCATTTATGAATTTTCTCATGTATACTTTGACTTGTATATCCAACTATTACCGATTAATTTTGCTCCAAATTGTTCTGCTAATCTGAACCATGCCGCCGCCCTATGCAAATTTTTCTTTCTATGATGTGATTTTTTCGACCAGAACTGTCCCGCCTGACACATGGCATCCACGTAACCTAGACTAGCTGCTTTTTCCACAATTTGGACCCCTAACAACTCATCTTTATCCGTCCCCATTCCGCGGATGTAGGATATGCCCACTTCAAACAGTGCTGGGGCTAACGGTTCGGGTAATTTGGCCGGCAAATCGGTTTTTTTCAAATGGAAAGGGTCGATTTCGAATTTGAAATCTAGCTCCATTTCAGCGCTTCTACAAAGCCAAAGAAAAGATGCCTTCTCGTCCTTCCGCACACCGTATCCATACCGCAACGACAGCCCATATAAAAGCATGGCATCTTTGCTACCCTCGTTAGCCGCTATTTGCAATTGGTAAGAAGCTTCTTTCGCGTTTCCGGTATTTCGAAGCTGCACCGCCAGCGATACTCTGTCTTCTGGTGTGAGAGATTGCGATACAAACCGCTTATTTGTACGTACAACAGTTGGCGTCTCCGTCGCCTCTAACGGGTTTGAAGATGTATGTTTGTGAGTGGGGCGATACGCAGCACCCTGGGAACGCAGGAGTGGGGTGCTCTGTGGTTTAGATAGTCTTGGTCTGAGCGACCGGAATCGTTCGGCAGGCACAGTGGGTGATCTCGTTTCGTTAAGCGGCTGCGATTCGTCTCCGTCTAGACCGAGAAAATCGAGTAACCGAGCATTGGAAGCCACAGATTCAAAAGATAGAGTGCTCAGTCTCCTCTCGAGATTAGATTGTTCTTCTTCTCTTTCAATCTGTCTTCGAAGCTGCAAATCAAGCTCGCTCGGATCTTGATTTATACCGCTAGGACCGTTTCTGATCATCCTTACATCAACACACCGCGTCGTTTTATTTTTGGAAGTTATAAAGCCAGAGCAGTTTTCTCTTTAGGTGGCCAGGTTTATGACTGAACAGAGTCGCAGACCCAAACCAAATTATTCCTAGAGGCTCAATTTTTTGCCATAAAAAGCACCACCATTTCGAGCGTGACCGAGAAGTGGTGAAGGGATGGCCCAGTGAGTAGTGCTGTATCTACGACGTGGTAGAAATGTTTCTACAATCTGCTTGAGTTCCTAGAGGATGTCTTCTTATTTCGTAGGGGCCAAACGGAATTAGTTAAAGTTGTACAAGTGGCTAAAGAAAGGTGGTATATGGTGTACGGGTGTGAGCATTGCAGATTTCCTCTACAGAGTTATCTCACTTGGTGACTCCTAGTACCTTTGCGTTAGTTGATTCCATCGTCATTGCAGCGAAGCGGAAATGACGAAATAATCTCAATGCGATCAGCTTAAAGTATAAGCATCTGTATAGGGTGTTTAGGTTCTAGTTAAAATTTACAATGAATCATAGATGGTGTACTATTTTATCGAGAGAGTTGAAGAAGGTTTATGGAAGGCAGAAACATAATCAATTTTCTGTGCCTTCTTTGATGCCTTTTTGTCCCCTCATGCCGCCTCAATCACCTTTAATTGCTCGGCTCGTGCCACCCCCTGTACTCTTGAATTTTACAGTCCCGTGTCTTTCTGAGATTCCGAATAGGTATTTATTATTTCTCTAGCCAAATTGTTTCCACACAACGCCCTGATAAAAAGTGTGGAGAAGAACAAAAAGACTCTGGTCGAATCTTGAGATAAGAATATATTGTATTCTAGCATCTCAATATGAGATAATTAAGCACAATGAAGTTTTATGTAGAGCATGAGACCCTGTAAAAGAATTCACGCAATCAATAAACCGTAATCTCAGAGTACAGCCAAGACAAAGTTGAATCCATGTATATAATGATTTGAGTTCGTCTACATATGTATAGAATTACTTATTTATTTGCAAAATTCTGTAGAAGGAGAGGCTTTTTATGTCCCTGGAAACTATATATACTTTCCTGATGTAGCACTCATCTCGAAGCGAACTGTCTGACAATTTTACTCACCATCATACACTTTTGACAGGCTAAGAAATGACAGGTCTCATATGGTATTGGAATGTAGAGCATGGAAGGGTATGAAAGTTGCCTGTTGTTCGCCAGACGGTAAAGTGTGCTGCGATTGAGGATCTTTGTGAGATATGATCCATTTTGATAACTTAAATTACCACACGGTGTAGGAATCACAACAGGGCTGTAATTTGGGACTTTACGCATCACAAGTCGAGAAAAAAGATCAACTTCGGTCTTTGTACCTGAAGCTGCTACATAGGGCTTGTTTCCTCCTCTATACACCGATTGATATGTACCACATTTGACGTGATATATCATGAACGACCATCCGCAAGTCATTACTAGACATGATGGTCTTTTCGAATTCAAACAAGTCATGACCGTCCTCTTTTTTTCTAAGGTTACACCACGTTCACCTCCGAATTACGGCTGACGAACCGTGAGTTTTTTTGATATGGCTTTCAATCACGTCTGGTCGCGACGAAAAGTGTGGAAGGGAATGAGCCTTTAAAGTATCATCGCGATTGAGTAGCGCATTTGGTCTCCAAGTTTTTCTTGGCCTACCGCTCTTTCTTCTTGACCACAAGCCAGCAAAGTGGCTGAGAAAATTAAACGAAAGCATTAAGGTCCCGCTTTTTCCTTTTCGATACTCGATAGGGGAAAATATTATGACAAAGCTGTGACTATATAGATAAGGAGTATTTTACTATCTCTTTACGAGCCAGTAAGATATACACTCAGAAACTCTCGTTGACTGCTTGCAGAGAGTAGTTGTGTCTTTCTTGTTCGTATATTCAAACTGTTCGCCGACCCACAAAGAACCAAGCGATGAACAGTTTTACCGTGGTGATCAAATCAGTAACCAATGTTTCGAAGTCGATCTTCAAGTCCTCCGCGTCACTAGCGTTCGAGTATGTAGATGCCCCCGAGCAGCGCTAGTAAAGGCCAAATCATTCCGATACCATTCCATGGAGAGCCCCTGTTGCATCTTTAGACATTGATGAGCTCAAATGTCTCGATGCAACATTGTACTCACGTGTCATTAAGGTGGTGACAACAGTGAGTCCATGTGGACATAATCTGACGTCGATACGTAATCGCACGTGAGCATTCGCCTTCTAAGTATACAAGTCCTCTGCCTCTATTCCTTGGAGTTGGGGGGCGGAGGACGGTCTTTTACATAGATATCAATAGGATTTACTATATTGTGTTTTGATTCACCTTTTGATTCATAGCTGCCCCTTCGGCCACATTCACACTCAACGACCGCCCTTTTCATTTGCCACTTCCTAGCCTGCTACAGATCCTGTCCTACCTCGACGATCAGTACCAGACGCATCAACGCTACTCCCCACAAAGCGCTGATACCCCTGCGTACATATATGCTTGAAAATTAGATCCATATATATTACAGCCGAGTTGTCAGTAAGTCAACAGAGGATGTAATGGATGATCAATGTGGAGAAGCGGCATCATTGAAGAGAGATCAGAGGGTTCACTAAATGGTCTCTGCTATCAGGTAACACCTTCAGCCTAGAGGTTGTATAGTATGATTTCAAAGATGAAGTTTGGTTGAATCAGCTAAGGAAGAACAGCCTTTGTTTCTGTCTTTTGCTGAATTTCTTGAGTGGTATCATCTAGGTTGAAAGCAATAGAAGGTGAGGAGTGGGGAGGATAATGTAACTTCTTAGGCATTTTGCAAAGCGTAAGATGACACATGTACACAAGCTGCGAGGCATAGCCCCATACACCATGTCTCAGTACTCTGATGATGTATTTTGTCGCTCGTTTCTATAAACCGCTTCGTCGCAAAGTTCACATAGATTAGATCTATGGTGGAATATCGAAGGTCGAAGGAGAACATTGGTAATTGTTTAATTTTTGCAGTAAAAAGAACCGGTCTGCTTTCAAAGCCTACATTCATGTCTTTAAAGAAGTACAGTACTGGAAGAGGCCACTGAATATGAAACCTGCTGAATACAAGTGAGTCGTAAAATAGCACAGAATGACTTTATGAGCACGGTGTAGGAAAACAATCCAATTAGTCGTAATCAGAATAGCTAAATCTGGCGGGTTACTCAAACTATATTTCAGATTGCGATTTATAGATTGTACCATAATAAGCAAAAATGCCAGCATTGAGCCTTTTAATGGTGAGAAAACGTAAGACTTTAGTGGACATCTTCGCCTTGATGCACCAACGATCTTTTATGCAAGTAAATGTGCAAGCTTTGAAAATGCTGTATTCCCTTGTTTCTTGTTCATGGATAGGCGCAAGCTCACTATGCCCTTCCTCACCTCTGAGAAAAGACAATCCCTCAAAAAAATAGTCCGAACATTTCCGCTTCGCTCCAATGTTCTAGTCTATTTTGGTAAAAATCTATTCATCTATTCATTATCATGCAAAGAACGGGTATAATAAGATCCGAAAACATCCCAGTGAAACTTCACCAGAATGGCCACCCTCATGCTAAGAGAATGCATTTCATCGTAATCTTGACCGCTTCTGACTAACTCGCTGTGTTGTTTTGAGAAATCTCCAGCACTACGATTATCCGTGTCCATTTTTTCAACCACACGACTCTCCAGGTCCTTAAAATTTTTACCCTCCAGGATTCCGTAGATGTCACTGGTGGGCTGAGTCTGTTTGACGAGCCAATTAAAGGCAAAATCCACCAGCTTCTTCGGCGGGGTCTTGCAACTGGAGGCAAGTTCCTCTGGCTCGTTGATAGCTCTTCTGGCAAGTTGGAGGGCAATAGAAGACAGATTGCGGGTCCACTTGACGTTGCCATTATCGTCAGTTATGATCGAAGTGATCTCCTTCTTGATTGGGTCTACCCTGGTGAGCAAAACTGGTTTTAGCTCCGGGGACGCATGTGCCACTACAAGCTGCTTGTAAAGCAGAGCGCAAACTTCTAAACACACAAGCTGTCTAATGTCGGATCTGAGAAGAGCTAAACGAGCATGGTCAAAAGAGAGTGACGCGGGGAACTCGTTGCACATTTTTCTGCAGGACAACAAACTAATTATAGATCCGGCACATTTACTGCGTAGTTTTTCTGCGTTTTCAGTAGTTTTACAACCATCAAACCAATCAAGAGATTCGGATAAATCCAGCTTATTTCTCGAAACCATTTGATGGACATAGTCTTTTTCAAACTCCACCGCTGTGCTGACAAGAGCAGGGCGCAGTATGCGAATTTGATGGTTAGCCACGTCTAATTTCATTGCTTCCAAGATGGAAAAAACCGATCTCAGTCCGTCCACCAAGAGCCAGGTTGATTTTTCAACCGACTTTTCAGTGCGAGCCGATACAAACTTGCCCATCATGTCATCAACCCACGCATCTCTCATTGGAGCACAGTGGGATTTGAAAATGGAGGAAAGCCAGCTGGCCAAGGCTACGAAATCAAACGCCCCTTTCTGCAGTTGAAGCACAAGCATGTCGCAATCCACAATCTCTTTTACCGAGTTGCGGTCTTTGGAAGGCAACAAACTGGATAGTATGTCTCTGAGCGCTTTGAAAAGAGAAGGCAACCTTGAAGTCGAGGCATCGAAAGAGGCGGGAAATTTGAAGTATGCGATGCATTCGGACCGAACATCAGACCAGTAACGGTCGACAACAAGCTTCTTGCGTCTTCCCCTTTCACCGTCTAGATTAGGTCTGAATTGGAGTTGTGGGTCAAACAGAATATCGTGGCGAAGCTGTGGGTTTTTCAGTATATCGTGCAGATCAATCTCTCGAAGACTTTGAAGGTTGACTGGTGGTGAAGGCGGTGGAATCTTCAAGTCGTGGTGCGCAACACCTCTCTGGGCGGCCAGAACCCGACTCTTCTTTCCTCTCAACAAAGATGGAAACATCAAATTCGGCAAAGACCTAGATCTAAGTGTTCTGCGCGAAGATATATGGTTTGTTGCCGTCGGCTTGTTAACGGGAATGGCAGCTGCATCGATACGGACCCGTTTTTGGGATTTATCAGGATTGCTGGGTCTGGATCGCTTTGTGGCTGGTTCAAAAAACGGATTTCTGAACTGTTCCTCTGAGAATACTTCCTTGTTTTCGTTCTGATTGTTGACTTGTGAGTTCATGCCGTTGAATGCTGATTTAATTATAAGATCGGGTGTTCTAGTCTTGTATTGATTATTTTCTTTCTTTGCCTTTTGTTGTTGCCTCCAGTTGCTCTCAACGATTGCTTATGCCGAACTTGTTGCTGCTGATATAAGTTGGCGAATGATGCAAAAAATTCTAAAAAAGCAACAGATATGACACACATCCATACATCTCGAACGTTTCTTTTTCGGAATTTCTTTTTTCCACTCTTTCTTTTATGCGCGCCGTCGGTTGCCGACGTAAGGCATGCATAGCGGTAATAAGTTGAGAGTACTTTGTCCACACAGATGGCGCCACATAAAACGAAGCAATTTAGAAAATTTAGCTGACAAATCCTTAAGCTGACAAATCTCTCCAAATCTCCCCATCCCTACACCATGACTCGAGATCAAACTCCGCAACCTTCTGAACCTTTAGACTTTGCAGAAACTTATAAGCAGCTGAACAATGCTGAAGCTCAAGCTGACGTACGTACTTGCAAGCCAATGCTCTAACTTGTAGAAATTGGAAAAGATGTTGGATTCCATAGAGGACAAAATTGAGTCGATACTGCATGAAACGCAAGAGCCTTCTAAAGAAAATCCGACTTGAGTGTGTATTTATACATTGATGTGTTGCTTCTCTTGCTAGGTGAGTCTATCAAATCAGATGCTGAATATCGTAGTGATCTGTCTTTCTGGATTCACCGGGATTCTTGTATAGTTGAGCATTTCTTGCCTCGACTTTTCTAACAGATACTTCATCCACAGTGGAATGCAAGATTTCTTCTTCTAACTAAACCGGACGTCACGAGCACGAGACGTCTATAGATATAAACGGGTTCTTATTAGCTGGAATTAATGCAAAGATTTGACACGCGTAAAACCTCCTCGAGAGCATGAAGAAAGTATATGTGAAACTTCTACACAAAGGACAAGACCCTGCTGACCCGGCTAACTACAGGCCAATATCACTGCTCCCTGTTGCGGTTAGGATACTCTCCTAATAAACGGTTCTTGAAGGTTGCCGATAGGATCGTGGGCAGCGAGCAGAAAGGTTTCTTACCGCAAAGACAGATGCAACACGCCATCTATTGGATTAGAAACTTGGTCCAATACCTGAAGCAGAGAAGCCCTTGTGAAGCAATCCCTTTTGAGTTTTTGTAGACTTCCAAAAGGCCTTTGATTCGGTTTCTCATACTTATATTGCACAATTGTTAGATAGCGTAGGAATGGGTCAGCGGTTCAAGATTTTCTTGATCGCCGTCACCACAGGACAAACCTGCCAATTATATATCAACTATTCGATTGGCATCCCGTTCGCTCTCCAAAGTGGCGATCGACAAGGCAATCCAATTTCACCAACCTTGTTTGTTGTGGCATTGAAGCCTTTGCTGAATGAGTTACGGAAGAAAGTTAGTGGCATCAGCTTCACCAAGACTATTGATTTCAACGTCAAGATGTCCGTATATGCAGATGATGTCACACTCTGCTTGCGGGACCGCACAGATCATCTCATAGCTGACAGGGCTTTAACGCATTTCGCCAAACTTTCAGGGCTGCAGGTCAATAGGAAAGAAACGCAGGTATTGTACACTGTGCCAGATAGATATTCAGACACGATCGGGAAAGCTTACCCTCTATCGGAAAATGTCAAGTACCTCGGTATCCGCATACATGGTATCGATTGGGACGAGGAGTACATGAAGATCATACGCAGGCTGGAGCGTCACTTCTACATGGATTTGCCTTCAGTGACGAGAGCCACCGCGATAAACGTATACATTTTCTCAACGATATACTTCCTAGACGCACATGACCCGATGCCGAAGAAATATATCGAGATGCTAATGAGATGCGTACGGGGAAGGCTAAAAGAAGGGGGTAACATGCTGTCCACCAGTCGCATCCATACTCCCTGTAGGTTAGGAGGTGTGGGTCTAAAATTTCAGCTCAAGGGTAAAAGAGCCAAGTGGATACACCAGACCTTAAGATCTGATGAGTTTCCGTACAAGTATTTCCGAGTACTTATACAGGATGCAATCGCTCTCAGTTTGGAATCTCTTCACGAGGGAAAGCGTTACAACGCTGCCTGGTTTCTGTGCTTGTTGTACTCCAAGCACAACCGCTTTCAGTCACAATTCAGACGGGCTAGGTGAATGGCAAAAGATGGTATACCTAACAATCTGCAGAGTTACCTAACAGCCTGGTTTGAAATTGTCCAACCTTGCGCAAAGCATACCTTCAAAGTTGACGAGATGTCTGAAGACAGAATAAGAGATTACCTGATGGTAGGAAAGATTGGCAAAGAATTAAAAGAGTGCCCAAGAGACTTCCAAAGGCGGCTACCGAAAGGGATTAGCGATGTTATGGAAACCCTCGTGGATAAAAGGACGAGGGAGATTGGAATAAAAATCCAGACATTTCACCACAGACACACCCACTTTTATAGGACTAAAGGAAACCACCCAATAATACCTGAATGGGCGAAAACCATACAACAGTCGCCCATTGAGTGGAGAAAGATATGGGGACAACTGGCTACTGTCTATGAGCAGGCGCCTGGTGCCCTTCAGCCGTACCACCTATTTCTGCTCGGTAGCTTTCATTCAGGACTGAATAAAAGTGCTATTCGCGGCAAGGGGAAATGTGCGCTCTGCCTGGAAAGCCAAGAATCGGCTACACACATTCTTGAGGAATGTCCTGTGTGAAAATATTCTGGGCGGTCATTTCACAGGAATTAGAAGATAAAGAGATGAACATGGAAAAACTGGTAAATGGACACACTCACAACACAAAGCAACTACTTGGATAGCTTCTCTCCACTACAATGTTTGCCCGCACAAAGCGACGATATGGCTTGGAGGTTCCAAGACCTCGATCGGATGAGCAATGGTATCGATGGGTTACCCAGCGAACCAAGCTCACCTCATGTTGGCGTTTAGCGGAAGAATTGAGAGAAGCATCATGATGGCAAAGATTAGATCATCGTGAAACCAATCCTGAGAGGAAAACAATTCATCACTGCAAGAGAACACCCAATCACAACCCAGCAACTAAAATTTGATTGATTTTTTTACAAATACCATATCGTACGGTATCGAATTTTTTGGTCGACTGATTCCAATACAACACGAGTACGTTGAGGGATATATGATTATGTTCCAATGATGAATGTCATACCCTCACAGACTGAAAGGCAGCCTATACTAACATCTAAAGCGGTGTCATAATATGAAAGCGATTCCTAATTTGCTTTTCTCAGCGTATGTCGAATATATGAGAAAAATCAAGTCAAAAACGTTCCGTTACACTGCCTCTTTCACAAAGGAAGGCTCTATGGTGGGCGTGAATGGATTGCAAGGTAGATTGGGGTTTATAATCACATCCTCCTTTTCCCCCTCGGGCAAATTCACTTTTACAAGCTGGCCCCCATCAATCCACCATTTGGTTTTATCAGAACTTGGAGGAGGCAGGCCGTGAGTCAAAGTTATTTCACTCAAATAATCCAGTCTTGTCATTTCCCCAGCATCACCAACTTCACCTTTACGCATCTCATAAAGATGCTGCGAAATCTTTGACTTTTTCGTTTCATCAACAATGTCCACACAGGCAGAAAAGCTAGCAAACACAGGTCGGTGGTCCGAAAATATAATTCCAGGGACACATCCATAGTCTGTTTGCTTGAGAATCTTGCCACGCGACATTGAAACAACGCGGTCAGTCCACGCCGGGACCCTTTGCTTCTCGGATGTATCATACGTAGTTGTTCCATTATCAAACTTGTAGGTGGGAGGGAATTTGATCTCCATCTCATCAAAATATGGAAAGGACTCCCCACTGGTCATTTGAATGTTGAGCTGGTCGTTGTCAAAGAGCACTTGATACTCTTTCTGCGCCACAAGTGACTTCACCTCATCTATGGTTAGTTTGGAGATTCGATAATTGAAATCTCCAGTCCATATAACTGCATCGTGATCTTTGAGAGTTCTATTCCTCGAGAATCGAATGCCTTTGACAATAGTCTTGTAATCCTGATGACGCTCGTCCACGTTGTTCTGGCCTGCCGCAAGGTGCGAAACCACAAAACAGAATCGCGTGCTTGAATAATTGAAACTCACAGCTACACACCCTTTATTAGCAGACATCCCTCCCAGGCCAGTTTTCTTAACGCACCCTTCAACGTTACGTATATTGTCAGCCTCTGCACTGCGGACAAACATAAGAAGAGCCACACCGCCTAGTTGTCCTCCCCATATAAGAACATAGTTATCCTTCAAATTCAAGCACTTTTTCAGTTTCTTTTCCCAGAACTGACGTTTGGAGGGGTCCGCGCTGAGCATTTGACCCGCGGTAAGAGCCACAACTTCCTGAAGTCCAATGACTACAATATCATGAGTCAAGTCCCGAGCCCAAACCCAAGGGCCAATATCACCTGCGTACATCTCTCCATTGACATTGAAGGTGCCCGTAAAGATAGAGATCTGCCGCTGGTGAACAAACTCGCCTGCGCGTTTGTGGAGTTCGGCGGTTACAAAATCATGGATAGGGTCAAATAGGGCAACCGTAACCTGATCTGCCAGTCGCCCTAAAAGCTTGTCTACAGTATGCTGACGATGTCTGTGTTCAGCGGTCATATACTTTTTGGAAACACCGGCCACTGCTCCCACAAATCCGCTTGTTTTGCTTGATTTCGATGGCATCGAACCTTCTGTAATGCATTTAATCTCCTTGCCCATTCGAGCCCAAAGAAGATCATGCCTGTACCACAGGTCTTGCAAAAAACCTTCTTCAAAGTTTACTTCTTTTAGACACAGCAGCAGCGCACGTTCGCTAACCAGTTTCTGTATCGCATTGGCCTTTCCCAAAGAGCCAAAAGTATTGGTGTAAAAAACTCCACACTGTTTCCCTACGTGGGAGTCGCTCTTTGCACTGTAACAGAATGCTCCCAAGTCGATAATAGCCTCCTCTAAAGAATCCATCACCTTTTTCTGTGTGGATGGACTTTTATTCAAGTCATCCTTGCTGAAAAGTATGTCTGTGTGACTCATCATATACTTTGAGCCACATCTTTTCAAATGCTTTTTATACTTTTCACTTAGCTCTTTCTGATTACCACGCTGGGATAGAGCATTGAGTATATGCACTTCGCCATACCGCTGACAAAGGTTTTCAAAATGCCTTTCGAAAACATGCTGCGTGGCCTCAGCTGATCTTGTAAACAGTAATCTGGTGGAAAGAAACTGGTTTTCAAGCTCCCAGAACAAGGGAACGTTTCCTCTAATCTGTGTGTGGGAAATACTAAACTTTTCTGTATACATCACAAGTTCTGTCTCCAGAAAATTGCAAACATCTCCCTCATCATCAGTTCCCCAATGACCAAAAAGTGGACCCTTTCGCCGGCACGCTTGGCGAGCCATCAAAGTTAGAAGCGCAGGGGACTTTCCACAATATGTATTCATAGTTTGAGCAAACCCGCGAGTTAAAGAAATGGAAAATTCCCCGTGATCAAATACTTCCCTCTCCTCAGGGCTCAATCTGCCACCAAATTCCACGAATTCTCGCACCATGAAAGAGTTCCACAGAAATTTTTCATCGTATTCTTTGACACTCTGTGACTCAAGACCCCTATCCTGTAGGTTTGTCGTGACGTCAAACTCAGGAGAGTAAAAAAAACTACCAGAGCTGAGTAACCGTTTCAACGAGACACATGGGTGCGAATAAGCCTTGTCTTCTATACCTCGAACGTTGTCGTGAGTGACTAAATCGTCCAGAGCGTCATCATTCAAGCATATGAACTCCACATCACAAACACGATATATCTTGTCGTTAGGACGAACGCTTCCTATTTCTTGTCTTCTAGTTATGACACAGAGAAACACTTGTTGCTTCACGTAAATCAGCCCCAGAAATCCAAAACATTCTGTGGGCACAGCCCTATAGTCGTCCAATTTGCTCGGCAGAAACTCGATAATACATCGAGGAGAAGTTTTGTCTGAATTAGCAGCATTCCCATGGGTGATAGAGTCGATGTCTCGAAAAACCAAGGAGAATCCGTTAGAGGAAAGAGCTATAGAACGATGTTCCTCATGGATATGAATCTTCATTCGTACAGCTGGAATATATATATATATATATCGTTCTGACATCTGATATGCGATATAATGTTCTACTACAATGGTCACGTGAAGATGGCTCTCTCTGTTCCACTTTACTATTTCGCCTTCTGCGGCATGTGAGCTGAATTATGGATTTCAGCCCTGTTGCTCTCTCTTTTTCTCTACCTTTTCTACGTCTGTAAAAGACCACTCTTTCTTCCCATTATAGTTGTTGAGGATAGAGGAAATCAACACAACACATATCTGCTTTCATTCATCCATTAGATGACAGCTGTTTTATTACTCTCGAGCACTCTTAGTGCTACCATGAGAGTCACCTCTATGCAACCTCTAACGACTGAATCTTTCTCGCCTAATACTGCATTACATCCATTCGTTGCAGAATATTCAAATCATTCGAGTTTGAATGGAGCATTCTTAGCCTCAAAATTTAGTTATGGTCAAATCTTTCCTACTGCAGATGTGGTGGGTTGACTGCTGTTATACACTATTATTATGCAGGCTATAAGTCTTATCTGGTGCTTCCCGGAAGGCACCCATACCGTAGGTCAAGCAAGACTGATAATGCGTCCCATGAATACAAAAGTTTTATATTGTGATGAAAATGCTTTCAGTCGCATCAACTGCATTGATCAGAAAAATCGTTATGGCCACGAAGTCCTCTTTGAAGAAAATCCAGTGCACCGTTGAACAATTTTTTTGCATTCAGTAATCATACCATTATTAACAGCATCAATCAAGTCTTTTACGGCTAGAAATGGTCTATGGCATTCCCAAGACAATTCTTACCATTTAAGGACCGTTTTCATTTCACCCTTTTTCTCAGTAATGAGATGCGTTTATGGAAGCAAAATGAAAACATCAGAAAAATCAGTCATTGGCTCGCCATGTGCTCAAATAAACATCACTGTTTTAAGTTCTAGTAAGGGAAATGAGTCTCTCAGTTTATAGGCGCGGAACGCATGGCAAAAGTACTCTCCAGTCTCTTCTAGTCTCAGTAAAAGAAAGAGGTGATCTGTTAGTGCTGTTACGGTGATCAATTTTCCAGAAGAGTGATTTAGAAAGTTTATGTGGTTTATTTGATTAAAAAAAATTGGTTCCCAAAACCTCACCACTGAGTGAGCGAGTTATGAGAGATAGACTTTTCATGATCACGAACGTACGTAATGAAACTTCACAATTACTGTACCTCAATTCTTCACTCAAGCAGATGTTGGCAAGAGCACGCGTCGCGGAATGTTTTGAGTTCCGCACTACCGCTTACATAAGGTAAACAACTCCCGAATCAAGCAATAAAAAGCATGGTAGAAGTGACAGATTTCCTTCGTTTAGAGAAAATCGGCGAGGGTACATATGGTGTGGTTTACAAAGCATTTGATACGCGTCATAACAATAGAGTGGTGGCACTAAAAAAGATCCGTTTGGAATCAGAAGATGAAGGTGTTCCGTCCACTGCTATAAGGGAAATTTCTCTGCTTAAAGAGTTGCGCGACGAAAATATCGTCCGTCTTTACGATATAGTTCACTCCGACTCGCATAAGTTATATCTTGTTTTCGAATACCTGGATCTAGATCTCAAAAAATACATGGAGTCCATCCCACAAGGTGTCGGTTTAGGTGCTGATATGGTGAAGAGATTTATGGTCCAGCTGGTCAAGGGGACACTTTACTGTCATGCCCATAGGGTGCTTCACAGAGACTTGAAGCCGCAGAATTTGTTGATCGACAAGGAAGGTAATTTAAAACTGGCTGACTTCGGCTTAGCACGCGCTTTTGGTGTACCTCTTCGAGCTTACACCCATGAAGTTGTCACTTTGTGGTACAGAGCCCCAGAAGTTCTTCTGGGCGGGAAGCAGTACTCTACGGGTGTCGATATGTGGTCAATTGGATGTATTTTCGCAGAAATGGTTAATAGGAAACCTTTGTTTCCTGGTGATTCAGAGATTGATGAAATCTTTCGCATTTTCCGTATTATGGGCACACCAAATGAACAGGTATGGCCAGAGATCAATTATTTGCCAGATTTCAAGCCTACGTTTCCCAAGTGGAATAAGAAGAATTTGAAAGATGTGGTTCCCTCTTTAGATGAAGACGGTGTCGACCTTTTGAAATCATTGCTCGTCTATGATCCGGCAGGCAGAGTCAGCGCAAAGAGAGCGCTTCTTCACCCTTATTTCCAGGAACCGGTCATCGATGAATACAACCAAACCAACATGCAATTGGACACATCCTCAGTTTTCGCCTAAGCAGCATATAAATATATTACCCTATTTAAACCAATCATCGTTCCACCACCTCTTTTGCGCATCTATTCGTTGTATTGCTCGCAAATCAGCAATTATTTTAGTAAACACGTCTGAAGCGGAAGCCGCTCTCGCTATGTTGCTGAGCCGATCGTATTTATCTAGACAGTTTTCGCAAACTAGATCCGGTGAATTATTATCCTCCAAAAGACAAGAAATTTCGTGGAAAGGCACATTACAAACGACGCAACTCTTGATATCTTGGTAAGTCTCCTCACTACTTTGAGGGCAGAGCTCCCCTTGCAAAGTAGATCCAGAATGTTTACTAGAACGATTCATGAAGAAGTCCTGAATATCCGGTATTTCCCGGACTCTTTCGAGAAAATGCTCAAGACTTGGTTTTCGAGATTTGAGATCCATTACCGAAATGCTTTTGCGTAATCCAGATCGCCGTCTGGCCCTTATATAGTTTTCCACCAGAACTATGGGCTCGTCAGTTTCCTGATGCAATATGGGAGGGAAAGTAGTGAGAGCACCATTATCGAGTAGATCTAGCTTTGAGGGCTTCTTATTTGCTAATCTGGAAAGTCTGTGTTTGAGATGTGAGTAAGATTTTTTTATTCGTGTTGGAGATCTTGACTCAATGATCTCAATACTTTTCTCTCTATTGAAAACTGGGGTGTCATCAATGGAAGCTGTCGCTCTTGACTCGGATATGACTCGTTTCGAAGGTGTGCTAGCCATCCTCCATTATGCTCTCAAAAGGGGAATTGTAAAAGAAAAACAAACATAAATAACTACGAGGCGCCGTTTCTAGTCGTGCGCTACACAATGCATTTTTAAATTTGATGACAAAATACGCTCTCACTGATTCCATTTGCAATGCGCTGCATGAGAGTTCAATTCCAGCATCTATCAGGGAAGAGTTGAAATCGCGTGGATGGATCTCTCATAATGACCTTATAAAGCTATACGGATTGTGCAATGAGTCCAGCCTTATGGAGCTTCTAAAAGACATCAACTTTTACCATCAACCACCTCAGGCAAAACCCAAATCTGCAGAGTTTATCAAGCAAATGGAGCTTCTACGTCGGAAAAATAAAGAAGTCGAGTATCAGCGACTGATACAAAATGACGCATCTCTCAGCCTTTCGGAGATAGGTGAAACTGTACTTACCCCATCACAAGAAGCGAAGCAACTGAAGCACCAAATCACAACAATTTTTAACATTATAGTGAGCGTTTGCTCTGTCAGCTATGCCGTTTGGTACTGGACCGATTCCTCAATGGAAATTCCACTTTCGGCACGAGTGCTTCTATCTTTGTTTTTCGGACTGCTTGTATTGATAGCTGAAGTTGTTGTTTTTAACGGATTTTTGTCTAGAGTAGAAGATGCAAAGAGGAAGGAGAAGACCAAGAAAGAGGTGAGGAAAATTGTGTCTACTGTGACAATATAACTCTCCATATCACAGAGCGATGCCCCCATGGACCAGTACAAGAGCCAAGTGTGCAATTACTATTCTTTCATCTCAAGCAGGTCCGTGAAAGAATCCAAACATTTAGAGGACAAGTCACTGCGCGATTCATAGAAGACATAGGTGAACAATCTCGTGTCTGGTTCTCAGGGGACCGCTGCATTCGACCATGGTTTTTGATCTTGAGAAGGTGACGGAATGATTCGTCATCGCTACATATTTGTGCCCACACCGACTGATGCACTTGTTTCAAAGGTATTGGTGCCAAGACGGCAATTTTCAACTTGCACAAATTGAAAGACATGTACCGTATTCTGGGCTATGAGGGAAGCGGAATGTATGGCTGATGAACGTGACTGATATTCATTGATCTACTTCAATTCAAGGAGATTGTTGTATAAAAAAATAACCTGGTACTGGGTAGACATGATTGCGACGAAAAGTATGAGAGGGGGAAAGGTAGTCCTCATGATATAATTTCGATCTTCATAGATTGATAAAAAATAGTGCAAACAAAGCAGAACCCGTTTATTCTCTAGTTCTTTTCCTAACCATAGAAAACGAATGTCCCGGGTCAATTTGTCTATTATTACATTTAAACGGTAAATGGATCATCACGAAAAGCAACGAGACGGAAAGTGAAGTAAGGGCTCCGCTCTTTTCTTCTTACGCAAGACAAGGTAGGCCCCCGAATGAAAAGATAGGGCGAAAACTTTTCGCTCCCGCTTTTTTCTTCTTAGTTGTAATAATGCTCGCTCATTTCTGTTCACCACGAAAAGCGAGACCTTCAATCGGGAAGTTTGAGCGAAAGCCTTCGGTTTCCACCAAATTTCTTCCTAGCTCTCAATAGGGTCAATGTCCAATTTGCTGCATCTCTTGCTTGATAATTCTGCGACATTCTCAACCAGAGAGTATCCCAGCCCTTTTCGGAAAAATTGGGACATAGCCGTATTCTCTTGGGTACGACAGTCTTTGTAAAGTGAGATTCGATCAAGGGCGTCTTCTTCCCCTTTCACTCAGCATTGTGTATTACAAAGGCATGTATACATACATACGACTTCGCATTCGAGAATGAGCCTGAAATAAGGCTGTGAAAGTCCTCAGAGAGCGGTAGCCAGTCTACAGTATAGTCATTAGGCGTAATTTGGCGACACATGAAGGGAACAATCGGAAACAGGCAGAGATGACAGAGATGATGTTTTTCATTTCTGCCTCTCCGTGGCTCCTCTTCATCCGTCGATTTAATAATGGGTTAAGGAAAAGTGAAACCCGTAAACCCTTAATGGGTACGCTTCGTCGCCAATAAACAATACAAGAGCCCCTTCGGATGCTAGTTTATCTGGTCCAGAGCATCTTGGTTTCGTCGAGCTCTTCCACCTCGGTGACTTGCTTTTTGATGTTTTTGGTTTTTTTCCTTCTTTTCCTCCTCATCCAGACGAACTTCCTGTGCAACCAGCTGGATTGGGTAGAACAAATTCTGAGCTCTTGAAAATGACCTAAACGTGGTCGGCAAGTCCAAACCAGAGTTTCATGAATTTCAGGCTGATTTCTTTGTTCATGTCTCTGTTCTACTCAAAAAGAACCTCCTGGGTTCGAACCTCGATGATGTCATTTATATTATGCACGTTTATGCACGAAATAGAGCCCTGGTTTTTGTTCATTTTACGCATGAACTTGATCAAGACCTTACTGACAAAAACTAACATCAAACTCTTGAAATTTTCTCAAAATGACCTGATGGGACAATAGCAAAGCACTCCTCAGGGGATACCACGCCAAGCGAGGAACTTTGGTAAGACTGGACATGCGGAAATGTTGAAAACCTCCAGAGACCTTAAAAGGTGTAGGCTAGAAATTGAAACTAGGTAACCCCATTGGCCTTGAGTGTGCTACCACTACACCACAAAACCTGTATAATTGGTAGCCTACCTAAAAGTTGTCCCAGATGCTGGAGCATATCTCATACTGCAACACCTTCCCTTGCTCCAAAATCCCATTTGTATTGGGACAAAGCAGCTAGTCTCGGTTTCCGGTCCAAAGATCGTACCTCACTCCCCTAGATGCAACCGCGCGCCTTCCGTACATACATATAGAAATGAGTTGCGCTTCCACTTGCACTCACCACTCTTAGGTAACTCTTTACTACATACGTATATACCTTGCAGGACGCATGCATCTGGCAGGAGCCGCAGAGTTTGAAATGGTATCTAGGCTTCATAATTTGTTGAAGGCTTACTTTGCAATTGTTTATCAGGAAAGGGTAAAAAGAAGCGGGTGTAAATTTTTATTTATAGTGTCCTTTGACTTCACTATAAATTGCTTAACAATTGATTGCACATATTCCAAATTACCTCTATCTCCATGAAGCACAAAAACATCTCATTTTATGCCTACCATGTCTGACAGCTGCCAACTCCTCCTTTACGTAAGGTGTAGATTTTAGAGCTTAACAGAGTCTATCTTGCATAGTTTACCATAACATCATTCTTGATAATGCACGTTGCCTCTTATCATGCAGAAATTAATCCGCCTTACATATAATTGCAAGAATAAGGTATTATCCGCTCTTTCTAGTGGGAGGTCTCTGTAGTATCAATAGAAGGCTCTAAAGTTGAACTTTTTGAGTTTCAGCTTCCTCAGTGGGGGCCGGAAGAGGTGGATAAATCACACACAAAGATGAGCAATGTGCTGGAAAAGCGGGTCTTCAACGGAGACGACAGAAATGTGAGGAACGTCTACGTGAATGGTGGATGTGTAGTTAGAAAGTGATTGGAATGCTGAGTTTTTTCGTGCTCTAATACTTCAGTATATTCGACGGCAGAGGGACTGTGTGGTCCTAGGGTTTCCAATCATCAGGAGGCCTGGCCTTCTGGCGTACTCGAACAATGTAGTTTCTGCACGGAAGCAATGTTTTTGCCCTTGCAGGCCAATGATTAATACATCAGGAGGTGAATCTCTGGAGTGTCTTTAGTACTAGGATAAGTTTTCTCCGTGTGAGAATATACCCGTGGGTGTTTAAAAAGCGAAGAATTGCAGGGAAAAGTTGAGCCAGTCCATCAGCTGTTTAAAGGAAGCACATTGACTCGCAAAAAATCAAGGCTGGTTAAAGCCGACCTTCTCTTCAGGTGTACTGGACTGCTCACCCCACTGCTAAATCGACTCACGACGGAATGGGGATTTTGTCGTACCTCAATGGCAACAAGGAAATCGGAATGGGGATTCTATCTTTCCCTGGGGAAAAAAGCACTTTGATGCTTCAGTCTAAATGTGTGGTTCAAAGCGGATGCTCAAGCTGGTTCATGGAAAAGACAACAGATACCGAAGAGGTATAAATACCAAGATGACACCAACCAATTTTTGTAGCAAGGTTTGGATGTGGAGTGGGGACTTTAACTCTAATAGAGCTACCAAGTTTATGGTTAGCAGAATGTGCTGTCATCTGGTGTTACCAATGGTCGATGGTCTTGTGTCTCAATTGTCTGTGGTTGCTTCTTTCGGTATTTGTCGGTTTCTTCTCGGTCTTATGTGGCTTCTTGGTTTCGGTCTTCTGTCGCTTTTCGGTCTTCTGTCGCTTTTCGGTCTTCTGTCGCTTTTCGCTCTTGTCGCTTCTCTCTCTCTCTTTCTCTCTCGGTCTTAATGTCTTTGTGTGGACTTTAAATGGTTTTCAGCTCAGCTGATGAGCTTCTAACTTTTATTTGCTTAACATAAGTATCATTCGAAATGGCTACTTCTTTTCATGCTTTTTCAGTGGCTTCCCTTTTTGTTCACCATCCCAAATTCCAGGAGCCGCAGCCTGCCACGGACTATTGCGCAAAGTTTGTACAATCAAAGCAAGGCGCATTTTCAACACCTGTATGCCCGACTGCTTCGAAGCTTCTGGTTTCACTAACAGCAGTAATCTTTTATTCTTTTCAATAAAGTCCTCAGTAAAGTCCTCGATCGAGCCCAGGTGTATTTTCAACAGAGAATAAATCGGGTGTGGGATATTGGGGGGGGGAGAAGCCTGATACAGTATCAAAATAGACAACACGCACTGAAGGAGGTTCAGAAGGCAAAAGAAAAAGTATGCAGTACATTACGCAAATTATTTACACGTATAACCTACTTACGACTCCTTGGAGTTGTCTTCCCTTCTGTGGAGCCAGATGCACTCATGGTCTTGCTCTCCATCTGAACATATTCATTAACTTTGGCTGCGACACCGCCCTTCACTTTCTTGACAGCCTTTGCCTTTCTGGAATCCCTCTTTCTGTAAATTTCTATATAAAAGGCAATGAAGAGAACGAGGTAGGACGAAAGAATGGAACAGCCAGCTACTGCGGCTCCCATTTTACCGGCACAGTCTCCGCAATGAGGCATCGAGGGGAAATAGGTATGAGCGACCTTCTGATAAGTTGCAAAGTAGACAAAACTCAAATCCAGAATGAACTGCAAGATCTGGAATCTCGTAACCCATTCCTTCCACCACACGCGAATGCCTCTGGCAGCTAAAAAGTAGTACCAGTACATAACAACGTGGACTGAAAGGTTGAGTGCAATAGGGACCCAGGAAATTGGGGTAAGCCCAATCAATTGCGTGTAGCATAACAAAGCTGTAGCTCCATGGTGGTATGTATGCAAAAATGTGAGCTTTTTCTGTTTCACCACCAGAAATATGGTATCGATAAACTCCACAAATTTAGTGAGGTAATTCAAGTAGTAAAGACAAACCAAGGGCTGAGTCCAAGCACCGATATCGCAAATAGCATAGTAAATGCCTTTTTCAAACACGATTGGAATGAGCTGCTCAATCATTAGTACCACAAGAGTCAAAGAGAGAAGGGTGAGGAATAAATTATGAAGCTGGAACAAGCCGTTTAAGACAAAGGGACGAAGACCCAGCGCTCTTATAAGAGCGCGTCCTCCAAAAACAGCAACATAATAAGCAACAGACATGGCTATAACAGGTGGCAGAGTCGACAATGGAGTCTCTCCCTGGATGAATTGGAACTGGGATGGAACGAACTTGTTCTGAGTAGCCGCCGCTACAGCAGCGTCAAAGATGGGCCACAACTTTATTCCAAAGGGGGCTTCCAAACTTGTAGTATACATTTTTTTGTTCTGGTGTTTATTATGTGGATTTTTCAACACGACGCGCTAGAGAGTCGTGCGGGGGAGAAGTTTACATTTATAAACCTCGCAATGTGCCCCTGAAGTTTTCGTGTATGCGTGTGGTACCCCTGCACCTTTACTAAGCTAAGCAGAGAATAAACAGGGGTATAATAAATAGTGATGGCATAAAGGTGGCGCCGCAATAATGATGGCAAGAACATAAGTCATTTCCACTGGGAGAATTATGCTTAGCGGCTGTCAAAGGCGTTTACCCAACTGAGGAAAGAGAAACCGAGAATCAGAGGTTGCGAAAGCAGTGGCTGAATAGGAAAAAGGATTAGAGGCTAAACTACTAAAATTTCTTTGATCTACTTTGTAGTATCTGCTATGTAATTGAAATTGTACTATAAGACTTATCCTCTGCCATACTTATCCTCTTCCATACTTATCCTCTTCCATACTTATCCTCTTCCATACTTTCCGTCGCATCCAGACGTCACTGTCTACCATACTTGGTGTGAAGAATATGGCTGACAATGACGTTTGACTTGTCTTCCTGAATACAATTCCCATAACGTAGAAGAATCTACAGAAAAGATGACATAAAATAGGTAAAACAGAACAATTATAACAGAAGCTCTTTGGTCCCTGATTTTTCTCCGGTTCAACTGCTATTTTTCTCGCTGTTTGACCCTTTATTGCCCTTCAGGTAACAACAGTCACCTCTCTGTAACAGATAATTTTTGAGATAGCAAACGGAGCCATGCGTAGCATTTTCTTCCTTGAGAAGTAGACTGGTTCTCGATGATGAAGAACCACGTTTTAGCAAAGCGCACTCGGCCACGGCAGCATGAAGGTTAGTCCTGCTATACACCCAGGCGTATAAAAGTAGTCTCGTTTGATCTCAGTGTTTGCAAAATTTTGAGGGAGAAAACAGTTATTTCCGTTGCTATGATATCCCTCAATAACTAAGTTTAGGGCTCTTAAGATACTTATATTGGGCTGCACTATTCATAAAAATTGTTATTCTCTAAAGCGCCCTCATTATTTGCTCGATCGCTTGTAAAAATTCCTTTCTTTTACCTTTCTTGTTGCCCGCATAAGGCTTTTCAGGAATCACACTGTTTCCGATTCGGTAAAGATGAGGCTATTTAAGGTATAAGCCCAAAAGAAGGATGTGGTATGCCTATGAAAGTATCGTTGGTGTACCACTGACAATCTCCGCCAAATATACTCCTTTCTCTGAATGTCTGTAGTAGAGGAGATGTACCTATTAAAGGATTCAACTCTTGTAACCAGCGGTAAACCATGTAAAGATTCCTTTTTTTCAAGTTAATCCTTCTCTAGTCGACTCCTTGTAAAAGACCAAAGTCTTTCATGCTCTCAGGGATGATTTGTGCGCCCTCTAAAGGTACTTCTTTATCCTTTGTCGGGCTTTGCTTAGCTACATAAAACTTATTATCCAGCACCTTTGGAGACCGATGCGTAGATGCGGTTCAGTCACTTGGTGCAGCTGCGGCTGTAAAATAAACATATGGAGTATGACTTCTGTCAAGAAGAAGCCGAAGGCACCTTTTCATCGAGGTTCGTAAAATTGCACAATACTTGTGGATTAAAGCCAGACCTTAGCCAGAAACCGACCGCCTAGCATACCCACAGCTTCTGCTTTCCGATGCTCGACGGGCTCATTTGGAAGTCAAAGGCGATTTCATCTCTAAAATTGACGTTTCCATGAATGTCTCGTTCCCTCGTCCTCGGATAACTTCGCGCGAGAATGGATGGCCAAGATCTATGGCGGAAACAAGCTTTTTTGCAGCCACACACACGATAATTACTTCCATCATGGTTTATGAGCGGATTTGAAATGTATTTGTCTACTCAAATTAGTCGATTGTCACGCGAAAAGAAAAAGAAAAAAAGAGAGTCCCAGAAATATCATGCACGATCATGCACGCTTATGTAAGTTCTCCATCCGGCAGCCTGCATATTTTGGACCCTTGTTTTTGTGTAAATCAGTTTAGCACCACACACAATGCAAAATCAAAACGCTGTTAAACACCACCAATCCGGACCTGAAGCTCAATTCAACTCCTCCCCGGGAGAAGGGAGGGGGCACAAACCAACTGGGACCCCTGGACGTCAAGGAGAATCCCACGTTGGCAAAGATGCCCCTGTTAAGCCCTTTGAGGGAGGAATGAAGCCGGTTTCAGCTCCAAAACGCTCCACCAAAACTGTGGAATCCATTGTGAAGAAGCTTAAGCCACTGCCCAAGTTTCCGATCAATCTAGTCGGTGACAATGATGCTAGCCCCAACTCTCAAGGTTTCGACGTGCTGGTCCCAGAAGGGAAAAAGGATTTGATCCCCGTAATCAACTGGGCGATGACAAGCCACCTTTTCTGGTTTGTCGTCGTCCATAAAGTTGAGGGATTGGCGCTTTCTAAGGATCAATTCGATGCCTTGAAGGAGGAGGGAAAAGGACCACTTATCCCTCCGCTGTCGGTTTTGAGGGAGAGATCATCTCAACCTGAGTTTGTCCCTTGTACCGAATTGCCTTTGGCCGTCTTGAAAAGTAAAGTTGTACAATTTTGGCCCGGCGCCGTCTCAGGGTACCCAGTGCGACCGCAAATGGAGTTGACCAAATACGAGATTAATCTCTTACAAAGCGCCCTTGAACATGGACTGTTTTACATGATGGTGCAGAACCCACTTCTGTGGCTGCCCATTAAGCTCAACCAAATGGACGCTTTAGTTACCGACTTCTCCACTGTGGGATCAAAACTTCATAGTCTTGTTGCTGAGACTGAACCCACAGACTCTCGTGTCTGCGCTGCTGGCAACGACAACGAAATCAGAGAGATGCAAGATTTGTCCAAAGATGCCTTGCTGGAGGTTCAACTGGCAGAAAGAGAACGCAGTATGTCGGAGAACGACGAATCTTTTTCTGATGACGACAACCTCGTCGAGTCTTGGGATTCCGCAGGCGGAATTGCCTTGAAGTACCAAAAGAAGCTCAATGGCAGATGTACGGTGTTTGAGAGTGATAAAACTTTCGGGAAACAAAGAGTCGTAACCTCAGTAGAAGAAGACAGTGACGAGGAATGCGATGCCAACACTAATCAAGAAGAAAAGGACGATTCTTCCAAGGATGCCTTGCTGGAGGTTCAACTGGCGGAAAGAGAACGCAGTATGTCCGAGAACGACGACTCTTTTCCTGAAGACGACAACCTCGTCAAGTCTTGGGATTCCGCAGGCGGAATTGCCCTAGAGTACCAAAAGAAGCTTATCCATGAAAATCAGCTGGATGCAGGGCAGAAAAACAAGGAGCACGAGTCATGTGTGGAACACGCTACGATGTCCAGAGATGGAAGTTCAACCATTCGTATGCCTAAAAAGCGTAAGCAACTGGACGTTGAATTCATGAAATTGGACAAGGCTGAAGCTGCTGAGTTGCACGATGAAAAGATGTCTGTCGGGCCCTCCCACAGAAGACTGGGTTTGCCACGTGGACGGAATGACGAGACTGACAATAACCACAAGAAAGTTCACTCAGAAAGAGGTTTCGAAGAGATGAAGAATCTGCCAGAGAGGGAAATGTGCCAGAAAGATAAGAAACCAAAGTGGTTTTGGAAGGACTTGCCAAGATTTTCAGCGAAGGCAAAATCGCCAGAAGTGGAAGAATCAACCACCCATCTTCCACCAGATGACAGATACACCGACGAGCACAAGTCCAAATGGAGCTCCTGCTGGAAGAAGCTCCAATTACCACAACTAGGAAAGATACTCAGGAAATCATCTAACGGTTCAGCCAAAGCTCATCAGCCGAAAAAAGAAAAGGAACCCGTAGAAGTCCTATGCCGCAATTGCCTTGA
Organism: Citeromyces hawaiiensis; assembly: GCA_030567395.1. Lineage (NCBI taxonomy): Eukaryota > Fungi > Ascomycota > Pichiomycetes > Pichiales > Pichiaceae > Citeromyces > Citeromyces hawaiiensis. The sequence goes on from JAJLSF010000026.1 coordinate 50,309, forward strand.
GCTCGAATCTTACCAGTCCAATCCGGAGGGCTTTTCACAATACTCTTGCATT
>JAJLSF010000027.1:0-47808 GCA_030567395.1 Citeromyces hawaiiensis
TTGTGACCATTCTGTTTGTTGGACTGGCTGACTGGCTAGTGCTGAAGGTGACGATGACGGCGGGACAAGTTGTTGGTAACATAGTTGTTGTTGCAGGGTTTTCTGTGCTTACGTACGCGAGCTGGGCGGAGATAAGTGAAGAGGAGAAGGACGATATGAATTACAGTGATGTTGGATCTACCGCTAGCAGCCAATTAAATTGAGATTTATTTGTGGCGAAGCGTAAGCTGAGGAGCTTAAGAGCGAATATATATGCATATGGTGCACGGATCAACGCGTAACGCGTAACGCTTTGCAGAATGCCCACGTAGCTGCACGAGAAAGGTAGAGACAGTTCCAGATGAGTTCCAGCATTTTCTCGTCAATTGAATGCATCATTTGATTCAAGGTGCGTCAGAAAACGCTTGTCGTTCTTTCTGATCTGAGTGTTCTTCCTTTGAAACCAGTGTTCTGTTCTTAAGCGTGAGTGTTCTATTTTGAAGGGTGGTTGGTATACAGCACTTCGAACACTTTACTTTCAAACTTTGATTTTATAACTTTCGTTCAAAAAACTTTGTCAAAGCGGTACACCAAAGATCCGAGGTTTAACAAGAAACGTACACAGAACTAGCACAAGTAGCCTGGTTGAGTATGACATGTTGATAAAAGCATTTGGGTGGTAAAAGAGAGAGAACGCGGGGGACCTTCAATATATCTTCAAAGTATTGTGTCAATAATGAATACAAAAGTAATTGGATTTGATTTCTAACGAGAAAACATTCCCCGCCCCTATTCTTTTGCCTCAATGCTTCTGACTATTGCATGCACCAGTTTATCCGTTGAAAGATTGTTATTTGTTTCAAAACACTTCTTCAGCAATAGTCGAAGCAACCTGAAGGACTATTCTCTTAGGAAAATATCAATTGTCAGAGATTGACTCTAGAACAGAACAATCAAGACTGAGAATGAACCACCCTGCCGAAGTTGCTCAACCTGGCATTGATGCTTCGACTGAAGCTCCCAGACCTCCGCACTATCGACACTTACGTGAAACTCAACTTTCAAGTCATGATTGTAAAATTGGACCTCTCAAATTTCTTCAATGGGTGACCCTCAACTTTGAAATAATGGCGGCTAAATGAACCATTGTGCAGTAGTAAGCAAAGACTATCTCAATCTGGTCACGCACTTTAGTATGAGCTAGGGACGACGAATGCCGAAGAAATCTTTGCAAATGAGAAGCTCGCTTCTCTCAGTCTACTGAAAACCAAAAAACGAATGTGGCGGAGCGGGAGGCTTTCACTTTATCCCTTCAAATGAGGACCAAGTAAGAGAAATGGAGCTGGCGATCACCTTACTCCACTTTCTGTTTCGTTGTGCCTCTTCTGTTTCGAAATGATCCACCCTTCAGCATTCAAGAAAAGACCCACGATCGATGATCTATCCAGAATAATTCAACAAGCACGCTTGTGTGGTCTGCCGCTACAAGGCATGTCGGTTACAAAGAGGTGACCGCGGTTGAGATAAGAAAATCGAGAGTCAGAAAAAGGGCAGCTGATCAGGAACTAGAGACCAGACGAATTCTGCTTTGTAGCATCTGCTATTTATATCCTAATTATATTTTAAAGACTGATTCCCCTACCATACTGTAGCGACAACATCATCCACACACCTCAAAATTGAGATCTATTATAACATGCATGAGGTATATATATACAAAAAAAAAAAAAAAAGAGAAAACGCGTCGATTTTAATCCTTTGCACGACCCCCCTGCGAAACAATTTCCACACACAACACGGTTCGAATCGATTCGAAGCTCACCAAAGACAACTGGCGCCCCATTTTCCGGAATTGACACTTTTACGCGTGGCTCATTTGATATAGTGCGCTCGACTCGGTTACTTCAACATTCACTTCTGAAACAAAGCTGACACACTCTTTCCACCCTTGCCAGAACACACTGCAAACATGTCACTATCGGCTGCAGCAACAAAGTATCCATCGGAGGCGTTTTCCAACCCGGGACGCGCTCCTAATCCACCTTCATCGCAGTCTACGCCATCACACAAGAGTTCCGGGTCGTCAATGGCGAGCATGGCTTCTCTCAACATACACAATTCGAGCCATCCCAGTAGACGCCAGGGATGGGTTCAAGTCAAGGACGAAGGTATCATGGCATTTCGCTGGCTGAAAAGGTATCTTGTTCTAACAGAGTCATCACTTGAATTTTACAAATCCGACAATCACAGAGACGAGAAATGGTTAAGCGTGCCTTTAATCAGCGTCTCAAACTTGATAAGAAACCAGATTAAACCGTATTGTTTTGAGATTGTCAGAGTACACGGACTTAAATCTACTTTTGTATCGGTAAAGAGCGATGGGGATCTCTTTAGCTGGATCGATATCATAATGTCAAAGTGCCCATTAACGGGGGCGGTTTCGAATCCTATAAATTTCACGCATAAAGTGCATGTTGGGTTCGATCCCGCTTCCGGTGCGTTCACAGGTTTGCCAGATTCTTGGAAGACGCTGCTTAAACATTCTCACATCACAAGCGAAGACTGGACTAAAGACCCTATGGCGGTTATAGAGGTTTTGGAATTTTACTCCGATATAAATGGTGCACAGAAAAATGAGATGGAAGCAAAGCAAACCAAATTCTTGGACGACTGGTCAAAGCCGCCGTCTTCTTCTGCTTCTGGTCTCACTTCGCCACCAACTCAAATTCCCTCGTCGCCTTTACCTCTTTTGAACGATGAAAAGTATCAGCCTCAGCGAAAAGCTCCACAGGCACCCAAGATATCGCCGTACGCTGTTTCTGCTGAGCAGAGAAGAAAGCATCAAGAGCTGGCTCAAGAGACGCCTTCCAAGGCTTCGTCAGATTTGATTCCCAAACGCAGACCGCCGTCTCCTCCCAAAGTGAGTGAGCAGCTTCCCAAATTAAACCAGACTCAAGATGTGCCTCCACGAGCTCATCCCCAAATGGATAAGAGCTCATTCAGAACTTCCCCCGTTAACGATTCCCGCTCTCAGGTCTCCACGCCAACCAAACAACTTAATGCATACCAGCCAAACAGGCTACCACCAAAGACATCTCCTAATCAACAGGCTGTGGCTGCAGCAAACGCTGCATCGAGTGCTCTCGCTTCCGGTAAGAGCCCGAGTAAAGAGGAGAGAAGAATCTCAACCCTCACGGAAACTCAGATCATGGCCCGACTGCGTTCCGTGGTCAGTAACGTTGATCCTACAGGGCTTTTCCAACTGGTGGAGAAAGCAGGACAAGGAGCTTCTGGGTCGGTGTACTTGGCTAGGGCACTGCAAAAGGGGGGACGTAAAGTGGCTATCAAACAAATGGAGCTGAATGCTCAACCTAGAAAGGAGCTGATTGTTAATGAGATCTTAGTGATGAAAGACTCACAACATAAAAATATCGTCAACTTTTTAGAGGCATATCTTCGTGGTAATCAGCTATGGGTGGTGATGGAGTATATGCAAGGAGGCTCGTTGACCGATGTAATTGAAAACAACTCGCGGCTCACAGAACCTCAAATGTCCCGTATATGCTTGGAAACCGCAAAGGGGCTTCAATTTTTGCATAAAAAGCACATCATTCACAGAGATATCAAGTCGGATAACATTCTGCTCGACTCTGCAGGAAATGTCAAGATTACAGATTTCGGGTTCTCTGCCAAACTCACCTCTCAAAAGAATAAAAGAGCCACCATGGTGGGGACACCTTACTGGATGGCCCCAGAGGTGGTTAAGCAAAAGGAATACGACGAGAAAGTTGATATTTGGTCGCTTGGTATCATGGCTATTGAAATGATAGAAGGAGAGCCTCCTTACCTGAATGAAGAGCCTCTGAAGGCTCTTTATTTGATTGCCACAAACGGAACTCCGAAACTGAAAAACAGCGCCGCTCTGAGCAATAATATTAAAAAATTCCTAAGTATATGTTTATGCGTGGATGTGCGGTACCGCGCCACAACGGACGAGCTTCTGCAGCATCGATTCCTTGCAGACGGGTGCGCGGTAGAGGACTTGAGTGAGCTTTTAGCATGGAAAACTAAAGCCCAATAGATTTTATTTATATAATGGATGATGCAGTAGAGCAGGCGATTGTTACCTACTGTGTAAGTATTGCTTGAGCCTTCTGTTATTTTTTTGTAGGCCTCGGCACTTGATAAAGGTTGCATGAGGCGCAGTCTTGTCCTTAGTGGTATTCAATATGCGACTCAGCTTATTAAACGGAAATTGATTGGTTTGACAACGTTTCCTGATTTTTAAAAGGATATGAAGAGGAAAAAAGAAGAGGTGCGTCTACAGCTGGAGAAGGACGGCATAAAGAACAAAACTGCGAGGCGAGACTTGGAAAAGAACACTGCATGCAGCGAGAAGTTTCTCTAAAAGCCCATGTCATCTTGTACAGGAGAAGTATACGTTGATTAATCGTGACCAAGGCTCACCAGGTCCGGGGATCTTTCCTTACCTTTTTTAGAACCCCGATCTAGATCATTTTAGATCCAGAGGTGTCTGCACAGTCATGCAGGGTTATGTATGATATGTATGTTATGTATGTTATGTATGAAAATGGATGCGCTAAAACAAAGCTGCATACGATTGGACCTCATAACTTGCAATCTGGATTTCCTGAGCCCTTGTTTTTGTTTTTCGTGAATAAACACCATTCACCCCGCAAAAGCAATAGGGCCAGACACACAATGAACTACAAAAGGCAAAATTCGGTGGAATCAGATCTAGATACCCCAGACCTGAGGCCCTTTGCGAGCCTGACACCCATATCGTCGTCTGAGCCGGCTGGCGTACCGGATTTTCTCAGATATCATGCTTTAATCCGCATTGAGAAATGTACAGCAAGTCGTGAAACCAATCCTGAGAGGAAATAATTCATCACTGCAAGAGAAGACCCAATCACAACCCAGCAACTAAAATTTGATTGACCTTTTTACAAATACCATATCGTATGGTATCGAATTTTTGGTCGATTGATTCCAATACAACACGAGTACGTTGAGGGATATATGAGTATGTTGAATATCATTTATTGGAACTTTATTATGTGAGAAGAAAAAAAAGTCAAGTAGTGATAACACATGTGTTGTGTTCAAGAATATAGTTTGTATTGCACACTATTAACTATGGAATGCCTGCTAGGACCGCATATGATTCGCTTTTATATTTTTTTTTTTTGTCGCCTTACGAGAGGCTAGGAGGGGTAGTGTAAGAATATTGGCTTAGCATACGCACGTGACCAGACCTTCCTTTGATAGTAATCTATCGAAAGGGATGCTACGCGACGCGGTAAGATATCATTATATAAGGACACTGTGTATTTCAATCTAGAGACAAACTATATCCTCTTGGCGGCTTAACACTTATAGGTAGTCCGGTCTGTCATATACATATATATAATATATATGGTTCAAGGCTAAGTTCGAATCCGAGGCACACTGATTTCTTACAGTCAATAAGAAACATCAATATACATATATATCATCTCAAAAAGAGATATTTCGTCGGGGGTTTCAGTGAGTAGGAGTCTCACAATGCTCGGACATGGCAAAGCTGAGCACCCATGAGGGTTTCCCCATAATCGTCAAAATAAGATAAGTTAAGGATCTTCTGCTATACCTGATATATAGATAGGTATTATGGGTAGGTATTAGGGTCAGGGTACGCTATTATATAGGAAGACATGGTTAGATAGTGAATTAATAAAAATCTTCAAGTGAAAAAAAAAAAAAAAAAATATAGCCATCTCACTATATCAAGACGACAGACAACAAGTCTTTTAGTGAGAGCATCTTCCGCTAATACATTCGCCCCTTTTAGAGACATCTTAGCTCTAGATGGTGGACAAAAGGTGTATCCTCTCTTTTTATGAGTTCAGTGAGGCAGATAGATAGGACTGCGACATTTGGGTGTTTATTCCACTACGATGAACCGATAGCTACAAAACTTTCAACTTAACAATATATTTATGCTGAGATGCAATTCAATCTACAGGGCTATGGCAAAAGGCAACTTTCCGCAAACTTTATGCCCCTTTTTGCCTTCCCAATGGAGGTACATAAAGTCTAGGATGTGTACGTTTTGCAGAGAAAATGAACAGATCTAATCAGTCTGCAATGCCTTTCGCAAAATCTCTTGCACTTATAAACACATTGAAAGAAGAAATCTCACTTTCCATGATGAGTGGCGACCTAACTCTCAGTAAGCTTCAGACAAGATATTTGAATATCAAGCGGATTTTCACACTAAACAAACGGGGTAAAGAAGCGATCTTATCAGGACGACAAAAATTATTGACAACGTCAGTTTCGAGGGATAACACCGAATACTCTAAAATGATTCTCGAGAGTTTCTGCCCAAAGATCCGCTAAGCTATCTTCATGCACGTCGCCCCAAACGGAAGGTGCATGCGGCATCTTTTTTCTTTATCAACGCATACTGGGTGACATAAAAGACTATCGCTTCGTTGAATCTCCATGTCTGCTCACCCGGTGAAATCGCAGTCCACCATCTTAGACATTGACGGAGTGAACGTCACTTCGGTGTTGTCGCATCGTGGCAAAAGTGTTGTAGTGGACCACGAAGTCGACAATGACGAAGCTGTCATTCTGGCGCTCGGTTATAAACAGGAGTTCAAGCGTGAGTTTTCGTTGCTAACCACGTTTGGTGTCAGTTTTTCCGTTCTCGGACTTCTTCCCTCGATCGCTTCCACCATGTACTATTCTTTGGGCTATACAGGGAACGCGGGCCTAACGTGGGCCTGGCTTGTTGCAATGGTCGGTATACAGTGTGTTGCCAACTCTATGGCTGAGCTTTCATCAGCGTTCCCAACTTCGGGCGGATTGTATTATGCAACAGCGCAGCTGGCCCCCGAAAAGTATGCACCTCTGCTTTCTTGGATAGTTGGGTGGTCCAACTATCTTGTTCAGATCACTGGAGCACCTTCTGTTGATTACGGAGGAGCCAGTATGATTTTGGCATTGAAAACTCTAAGCGACCCCGATTACGAAGCCACAAATGGTCAAATTTACCTGTTAACTATGGCACTAACCACCGCCAACTCTCTGATTTCATCCATGCCCACAAAAGTGATCTCCAGGTTCAACATGGTTGGCTCCACTTTCAACATGATGTTTCTGTTCATTGTCTTCGTCATGATTCTCGGTGGTGACAACAGAGAGTCTCAAGGTCTTCCTAAATTCAACACGAATGCTCAAGCTTGGGGGATCACCAACCAGACTGAGTGGCCCGATGGGCTAGCCATTCTAATGAGTTTTATGGCTGTTATTTGGGCAATGTCCGGTTACGATTCTCCTTTCCATCTCGCAGAAGAATGTTCCAATGCCACTATAGCTACACCGCGTGCTATCGTATTAACATCTTCTGTTGGAGGTATCATTGGATTCGTCTTTCAGCTGGCTATGGCATACACCATTGTAGATGTACTGGACGCGATGAACTCACCCATTGGCCAGCCTTTTGTAACATATCTCTCCCAGTGCATGGACAAGAAGATGGTTTACGCTGCGACCGCATTTACTGTGGTGTCATCCTTCTGCATGGGAGAAGCGTGTCAGGTGGCAGCGTCTAGAGTCACCTACGCCTATTCAAGAGATGGATGCTTCCCGCTATCCAGATTATGGAGCCAAGTTAACCCTATAACAAAGACGCCGATTAATGCTGTTTGGTTCAATTGGTTTATAGGCCAACTTTTGCTGTTGCTGATCTTCGCAGGAGGCACTGCTATCGATGCGATTTTTTCTGTGGGTGCTATCGCTGCGTTTGTTTCTTTCTCCATTCCAATTCTACTTCGCATAACGCATGCCAGAAAGACGTTTATTCCTGGGCCTTGGAATTTGGGCAAGTTCTCCATGGTGAGCGGCACAATTGCATGCGCCTTTGTCATCCTGATGATCCCAGTTCTTTGCTTCCCGCAGCTATCGGGCAAGGATAACACACCTGATATGATGAACTGGACCGTGGTGGTGTATTTTGGCCCCATGCTGTGTTCTCTCATCTACTACGCGGTGTATGCTCGTAAGTGGTACACTGGGCCCAAGTCGAATCTGGAGGATATGTTGGTGGATTCTGCGGGCGAAGAAGTGCTGGGAAAGGATGGCAATTTACATTACATCTCCCAAACGCTGGAAAAATCCGCATAGTGTAGGTGTAGTCTGTTTTATGTTAATGTTTGTTTGGAGGGTTGATTATTATGTCACGTGTGCTCTGTTGAAGTGTTGTCATCTAATGTGCTGTCTATGACCCGGGTTGTTTCGCTTTATAGCATTTACGAGCGATGCGTAATGAGATCCATATCAGGACTTTTTGCCCAATTTTTTTCTGGCCATTTCTTGAAATGTCCTTTCGTGTGCCGAGAACGCAGACAAGTAGATCTGGCATAAACTATGTTTCGAGAACAGAAAGGGGCATAAGACGGGTAGGCGCTCAACTGAAAAAGGCCAAAAGGGCCATAACCCCTCTGGGATATATAACCTGAAGTCTTCTAGACCACCACCCTTTAAAAGAGCAGGAAAATAGGACAGAACACCAAAAAAAATCACAGATCTGACCAAACTCGCGTGTTATGACGCTCCTTGTTTTTTTTTCAACAAATTGGTTTGAAAGAATTCAAATGGCGAACTGTATTACGAACCATTTTTATTTTCTCTTTGCACTCGAAAACATACAGACACTATCATCCCATAACGTACTTGTATTGTATTGAAGTCAGCAGAACAAAAGTTCCATACCGTTAACGCCGGTTACAGGCAACCCGATTAACGTTTAGTTGCTGTGCTGTAGTTTGATGTCCTCATTGTTGATTGTAAATATTCAGGATATATGTTCCTTGCGGTGATTGGCGTATTGTTCTGAATGCGCTTCACGCTCAAGTGGAGCAGCTGCGATTGAGAGCTTCTGCTGACGACACAGTAGTGCGTGCAGTGGACCTCTTTGAAAGCTGTATCATATGCTGCTCGTGAAAATGATGTAAGTCGAATTAACTCGTTAGATTATGCCGTGATTCAACAAAACGCCCACATGTGGCAAACTTTGTTCGTTGGATCACCCAGCGATACCCCTTTTCGGTTTGAGGTCGAAGAACCTCAGAAGCATACTTTTGTTGTATACGGGCAAACATTGTGGTGAAGTGAAGTATATATTATTGAAACAGTTGCTTTGAGTCGTGATTGTGTCCGTTTACCAATTTTTCTAGAGTCAGCTCTTGATCTTCTAGTTTGCGGGAAATCTCCGTCTTGCTGGGGTTACTCTCCGCTCTAATAGTATCAGGATGCATTCTTGAGTAAAAAATGCCGGGCAAAGATAGGCGGTACTTTGAAGAGCTCCAGGGGCATGTGCATGTACCGTAGCAGCCATAATTCCCTCCACTCGACAGGCAAAGGCTGTATGGCTTGCGCCCATCTAGGAATTATTGGGTTGATGACTTTTTTATTAGGAGTAGCTGACTTGGAGGTGAAATGTTTTGGCAGCCATGAAGGACACCCTGACGTCACTTGTTTATTCAAGTAAAAGTCCACGAAAAGTTATTGGGGATTCCTGTAACTCTTTACCGATTGGTCCAACCAACAAGAATAACCGGTCAAGTTGGATCTCTTCCATTTTTTCATCTCACACATCCACAAGGCATGACGGTATTGAGCCCTCAAGCAACTAGGCTTTGAGTAACAAGCAATGTAATCTTGTAGTGCTTAGCCCTAAACTTGGTCGCCGAGCATGTTCATTTGCCTTTATGACACAGCCTAAACGGAGTACTGTGTACTATACTCTATATTACAAAGTTATCGAACAAGTGTAATGCCTCGATCAGCTGAAACTCCTGTCGAGGAATGCATTACATTGGTCGATTGAATGGGCTTTCATGAAAGGATAAAAGACTAAACGAGCCACAGCATCGACACGTATTATGTGCCATTGGGTTGCAGCAAACCGTGAAGATGAGAGATGACAGATTTGCGCTTTCATCCTTGAGGGTGGTCAATTCTTGTTGCAGTTTGGCGTTGGTGACCTAAAAGTGCCTGGCCAAGTTTCTCGTTTTTGAGTTTCATTTCTTCTATTGGCGTGTGCTTGTCACTTGGCTGTAATGACAGCTGACCAGCCTGTGTTTTGAGTTTTTCAACTTTCGCATGAGCTTTCTCGTAGTTCTGGCACATGGCCTTACCTTTCAGCGATCCGTTAGAGGAACGAATAAGGTTTCGGCCTGAATTTGGCCCTCCAGAAAATGATATTTTGCGAAAAGGAGAAGCAACTCTGTCAGAGCCCTCATTCGCTGCAATCCAAACCTGCTCGAACAATTGTTTAGAGCTTTCAACATTTTGGCTATGCGAGAAAGTTTCCCTTCTTCTCTCATCAACTTGATTTTTCGCAAATTTCCTCCGCCATTTTGAGCGCATTTTTTGATTTTCCCTAAAAGCTCCACCTTCGCCGCCACGTCTAGAAGAAACAAGCTTGCTGATCAAAGTGAGTCTCGACACTTCCACCAAATGCGCAAAAGCAGCTTCTTCACGGTATACCCCGGAATTCTTTTCTTGCTCCTTTACTATTCTATCTATCGAAAAAGTGTATTTTTCAGCAGCGACAGGGAAATTTGAAAACTTAGTGGACACCGCCATCTCGCACAGCTCAGAGAGCACATCGAAGAGCAATTTCAGCTCGCTAGCATCCACCTCACCAAACTCTACCACAGTCACTATGTATCGTGCTGTCTGCCGATTTGTAAAAGCAAAATCGTTCAGTTCTTCCAGCAACAGCCAGATCGAAAGGATAAAAGGCCAGAATCTCGCTTGAGGCCCCGCAGACAAACCGCAGGTCAAAAGCAAGACCCACTAGATTAGTTTCGTCCCGTTATAAAACCTTACAATGTTGAACAAAAATCATTCTTCTGGGTCGCCAATGCATTCGACAATTCAAGTCTTGAGATATTTTTCGCCCTCCTCATCTATGACGACTTCTCGTACTCTCAACCCCTTTGTGTCGTCACCCAAAAGCTGTCCAGGTATTGAGTTTTCCGCTTTAGATCTGTTATACTCTTGAAGTCTGATTGAGTTGAACTCTCAAGCTCAACAGTTGTGTTTCGCAGATTCTCTTCAATCGCAGATCTGTCGTTCTATGACTGTTTGTCACGTTCATGGAGCTGCTCCAGATCTTTTATATCACTTTGCAAAACCTCAAGCCCACTCGCAAGAACAACATTCTCCTCTGTCAATTTTCCAATTATGATTAAAGAATTCACCAAAGAGCTTGATTGTTTCTTAGCATTCAGTCATTTCCAAGAGGTTCTTCTTTTCTATCAAGGCATAGAATACTCAGGCTGTGAGAGCTTCTGACAGAGACAAATACCTTTTTCGCCCTGTGCCATTTGCCCTATGTTCGATTGAACTCGAAAGCATATTGCCTAAGCCACACAACCATGCCATTATAGTCATCTGCAACGTTGCTCATCTACGATTACATAAGCCCCAATACAAAAATGAGAGGGTAGCGTTTCCTGAGGAGGAGGGAGGAAATATATATGTTAGCGGCATATGCGAGATCTGAAAGTGGTTTGCCTTCGCTTCGCTCAGCGTTAGTAATACACCATGCATAACGCGAAATTTATCTTGCGGTCAGTACGGAGAAAATCCACAATGGCAGTACCACATTCTGAAGACTCATATTTCGGCGCAGGGAGCTCCTTCAATCGATTCTCTTTCCTCCGTGGCAATACCGATTTTATTAAGAGCGCATTGACGGCAGAGGAATGCCCTTCGAAACTAATCTTTTATGACCGTGTTAACAACGACTTTGTTCCATTATTCGACTCCAAGGCCAAACGACTACTCGTCTTGGAAGTGAAAGGAAATGCTCTCATCTCGAAAATGCTGCTCGAATGGGAACAGCTCAATGCTGCCAAAGACTCAAACTTGCGTAAAGAGATCACCCCCGTTTTCCTCGGAATGGACGAGTACGCAGACTCTCCACTTGCCAGAGAAAATTTGATGACTGACTCTTTTAAAATTTACCAAACAAACGCAAAAAATCAGAATGTTCTAGACCCGGCTCCCAAAATTGACAAACTTTTCACTTATAAACACTACTCTGGTGTTCCATACTTTGCTATCAACATTTCCAGTAGTCAGAAACTCAAAAAGTATCTCTATGGAGTTACTCTTGAAGGAGACGGCAAAATGGAGCCGGCTACAAATCGTATGGATGTGTTTCAACTCTCAAATAACGAGGCATCCTTGTTTTCGTATGCAAAAATGTACATTGACTGGCTGCACAAGAACCAGTTCTGTCCCGGATGTGGTACTCGCGTTATTCCTGTAGAAGCGGGGACTAGATTGTTGTGTACTTCATCGGTGGAGGCAAAATGCCCGGTAAAGTCTACAACCGTCAATAACGTGTGTTTTCCGAGAACGGATCCGGTGATTATCTCGCTGATTACAAACACAGACAGAACAAAGATCTTGTTAGCGTGTTCGAAGCGTCATTACAGAAAAGACCAACCAAAACAACTCTATTCTTGTATCGCTGGGTTCATGGAACCGGGTGAAACCATAGAACATGCAACCATTCGAGAGATTTGGGAAGAGACGGGGATCAAAGCTTCATACGTTCAAGTTCTCAAGTCTCAGCCATGGCCGTATCCCGCCAACTTGATGATTGGATGTTGCGGATACGTTGAGTTCAATGGCATCAACGAAAAAATCGATCTTACCCACGACAACGAACTCGCAGACGCCGTTTGGGTCGACGTGGAAACACTAAAGGATATCCTGGCAAGCGATACCTTATCGGGACCGCCTGGTAGTGGACTAGAACACGTTCAGATCCCATGGAAGGAGGCGATCGCCAATCGGTTGATCGATATGGTTGTTAACGAGAGGTTTCAAAGACTGTGATTAGAGCTCCAGTGTTGCTTCCACCGCAACCATGCCTTTGGCCTGATTGGCGTAGGCAACGTAGTTAGGCGAGTACTGCACCAGTTCATCAAAGGCTGGTACTTTTCTCACTTTAGAACCGTCCGCTTTCTCGCTGCTGTCGTCGTACTCTCCATAGAAACATGTAACCGACACTCCCAGGTCTTTGCTTTCGTCATTGTAGTCTTCGTAGTCTGGGATCCACTCTATCCCAATGTCAAATGACGGCTGTCTCCAGTCAAGCTTATACACCGTAACTCCCTCTATTCCCTTGAGAAGCTTGAACTCGTCATCCGTACTGTTGGAAGCGTTGTGATGAATGACAAGCTGCTTCACGGGCGACTTGAAGTTGGTTGAGTTGAATCGGACGTCGCAGACGCGCGACTCTTTCACGTGAAGCTTGAGCTCCGCCTTCAAAGGAACATACGGCGAGTCTACTTTATCCTTGTTGTTCGAAACAATCTCCACCTCCAAAAGCTCTTTAAACCAGTTCTCTGCGTCGCCATCGACGATCCACGGTCTCTCGCCCGAGTACAAACACGTCTCTTGACCGTCACCTAATGCTGTACACTTTATGGACGTATTTCCTTGTTTTAAAGAGGGCAAGTCTGCTACAACAGGTAAGACGTATCCTTTTTTCCCCAAAATGGAAACAAAAGTATCTCCGGTGGTGGCGTCAACGTGCTGTAGGAACCTCAGCTTTAGTGGGCTAGTCTCACTGAAGGGATACTGCAGTAACGACACCATGGTGCTTGTGAGGAAAGCAAAACCTAAAAATAGTCCCATAAACTTGTTGAGCTTGTGGATAAAGGGCAGAACCGGTAATCCCAGAACAAGAGCACACATCAACATAACACGGAAAGTGGCGGTCCCCAACGCGTCGCTTTCCTGACAAATCTGATTTAAAGCCGAAAGAGTCAGACTTGAAATGTCCACAGCGATAAAGATCCAAAGAGGAACCATCACGAGAAACTGGATCGACCAATCGTAGTTTGGCGATGTTTTCACCACCGTAGTTTGCTTTTTCGGTGTTTCTTCATTTTGTTCCAAGAGTGGAGAAGTTTCGGTGTGGGTCTCGTCGCTTGATTCGTGATCTGAGGTTTGTACGCTTTGTACCTCCTCTCTCTGCACAGGCTCCTCTTCATCAACCTTTACCCTGTTTGAAGCCTTCAGAGCAAGCGGAACAAGTCCACAAATAACAGCCAGCGAACACAGATAGTAGAAAAACATTATAAAATACTCTCCCACATACCCCTTTGTACCCTGACGTGTGGTTGCGAATATCCCCAGACCCCACAGTAAGGCCCCGATCTGCATAAGCCCCAGCAGCTTCTGGTCGTTAACAGGCAGATAAACATCAGCAAGAGACAACACGGTATAGTTGAAAAACAAAAATAGCGAACAAAGCGCAACCAGCGGAGCGATCCAGTCGTTTGAAACGACATATGGATTCTTATACTCCATCAACCTGTTATAGCTGTAAGCTACCCAGATCCCTACAGCCGTTGTAACGGGTAGCCTTATCCATCCTTTTCCCGATAAGGTGCGTTTCCTAATGATGGCAAGCAGTAAAAACCCTTGGATCATGGGCAGAACTACGAGCCCAGCTATACTTAAAGTAAAAACCTTTTTCAAAGACAGTACCACAAACCATTTGTTCAAAATGTCAAAAAACACAGCGGGGGACGTATCTGTCTCCACGTATGACTCGCCTGTAATGGCGTGTACATAGTCTAGCGAGTTGGAAAGCATGTGCCATAAGGATCCTTTTTGAACGCTTCTAACCGAATCTCTTGTGGTATGATACCATGAGCGTGGTTTATAAAAAGCAACATCTATGCCCCTCAATCCATTGGCACTATAAATCTTATAGTCGGTTTCGCTCTTTACCAAACCGCTTTGGAACCCCTGCTGAAAGATGGAGTTACCAAATGGAGATCTAGTGTGAGAAAAGTACTTGGCCACCCCATAGTCTGTGGCTCTGAATAAGATGGATCTTCCGCCGGCCCCAGCCCCTTCAAGGTTGATGAAGAAATCACACAGTTTAAACCAGGGGTGTTTTAGGAAACTTATAGCGCCAAAAAGAGAAAACTCTTCGTTGTTGTTGAAGTTGAAAATGATGGTACGCAGTGGCTGCTGCTTAGACGCTACGTTTTCGAGAATACCCATCATAGACGCAACCCCCATTCCGTCGTCTGTGGTTCCGAAAGATGTTGGGACCGAGTCGTAATGCGCGCTCACAAGAAGCGCTTTCAAAGAAGGGTCTGATCCCTGCACCTTAACAACGATGTTATTGCTCTCGTAGTAGGTGACGTAATGGGGGACCCAGTCAAAGTGTTTTTGCATGTCAAAGAGACTTCGGCGAGGAGTTTTCTTCTCCAAGTCGGTATCAATTTCTATAAACTTTTTCTCGTTAGCTATTTCTCTCACTCTGGATTCTATGTAATCATGAATGCGGTCATTAGCATGAGAGCTGTATGGGTGTGGTTTAGAGCTGATAATCTGAAGATCGCGCCACGCGGAAGCGAGAATTGGTGGCTCCTCGGTTGGCAAACTCAGTGACGAAGATTCCACCCACACTTGCAACAAGACCGCGCCCACTAGACTCAGGAAAACAAGCAGCGTTAAGGATGTCTTTCGAAACCCAAAAATCGATCTCGTCAAACTGACAACAGAACTAGAGTGGTTCTCAGATGCAGTCATGTAGAAATATATGATGGTGTGTGGATAAAAATGTTTAGGGGGACTCTTTGGCGGGTCGTTCTTGGTGTCACCGTGAATGTTGCTTCTTTTGATTTCCTTGACTGATACTGGTGTCGATGAAAGAAGGGAGGCATTATGGTGAGCAAGTGACGTCAGCAACCCAATGATGGCATTGAGGAGCTAATTAAGTAGACTAGTTTATGTAAAGAACCGGAGGATGGCTCTAAAGCAGTTTAAGTTTATCAGTGCGACGAAGCGTAACCTGAGGAGCTTATTAAATCAAAACAAAATGCATAAACGGGTGTACTGGAGGGACGTGCGACGAAGCGTAAGCTTAGGAGCTTATGCAAAAACTAGGGGAAATTATGTTTTACTATAGGATATGCACGAATTTATGTTTTGTTGGAAAGTGAGTATTACGATACTACTAACTAGATAGATTTATACCGTAAAGCCAGTCTGTGGTCCAACAAAGTAGATCGGATTCATGAGGCACGACGCCTGTTTCCATATATAAAGGAAGCGCAAGCTACTTTATGAGAGAGAGTCGATCTGAGCATCTATCGGTTCTCCTGTTTTGCATAAGTCCATTAATTGATCTGCTCCACTGCAGGATGCATTGCGTGCTGCAGTAGACCGCATAGAAATCCTACAAAGAATATTGCAAAGGGGTAAGGGTCGCAACATGACCGCCCTAGAGGCCGAAGGGCCTGAGGATGCAGTTGGCAACCCGAACCTCCTGCGGGTGATATTGTATATCGAGGTACTACTCGAGTTGTTATAGGTAGTGTTATACTACTGAGATCTCCCTCTCGGAAGAGTGGATAAGACCTCATGCTTGCTATCTAAGCAAGGCAGAAAAATATCTGCATGATAAGAGGCAACGTACATTATCAGAAATGATGTGACGGTGATCTATGCAAGATGGACTCTGTTGAGCTCTAGACTTTAGCATCTGTTGGGTAAAGGAGGAAATGGCAGCTATCAGAGATGGTAGGTATAAAAGGAGAGGTTTCCGTGCATTATAGATGGAGAACATAGAGAAAAGTTAAGCAACTTATAGTGAAGTCCAGGGACACACACTAAGAATATTGACAATACAGATTTACACACGCTTTATATCCTGACATGGTTACCGCCGCTAGAAAAGATCCTATGGAGGAAATTACCAACAAAATTAAAATTACCCGCGCGATCAAACAGACTTTGTCTCATCTCGACAACCCGGGAGTTGTACAAACTTGTGCAGTAGTTTGCATTTTCATACATTTTATTTAGTAAGGGCGCTAAAAGAAAATGCTGTACGGATAGTGTTAAGTTTCGTTTTCGTAAGATCTTTCTGCACTCGATTTTGCTCCAATTCCTCTCAGCCACAACAGACACAATTAAGCGTCATTTTCTCCACACATTACTATTTACAATTGGAGTATCATTTCAGATGGGCACCGGGTCATCTCTATCTTACGTGGCCTACCTTGGCTTATCCCATATGATGAAGCATATCTTATCCAATATCTTCTCAAGCTCCAATATTCCAGTTTCACCAGGAAGCACAGCTGACTTTGGCCTCCTGTCCTACTCCCCAGAATTATCCTTTTGTGCCTCGTCTGCCTACATAATAGCTGGCGAGTCGAGCTTCCATTTACAATCGCCATACTCGGGTAACTCGTCACATGATCTGAATCACAAAGTCGCCATAATGCATCATGCACGGGATATGCAAGGTACACAAAAGGAGATTCAAGAGCTGTATAGGTAGGCAACAAGCCAAGAAAACTGATAAATTTCCTATTCTTTACGAACCTAACAAGCCAAGAAACTGATAAATTGCCTATTCTCTACGAACCTCACGTTACCCTCAACAACATCAGATGCGCTGATAAACTCCAATGAGTAACTTTTCTCTAAATAATTCCTAAAAACTTGAGCAGATGGAGCCCGTACGACCCAAAAGTTTTATTTTCCGTGAAAGGGATATGCTTATCCCACAGTCCACTTATTTTCGCCTTTTCAAAAGCTCGAAATACCCGATAAAACACCATTTTGTGGATTCCAAGCTTCTCCTTCCAATTGAGCACAGGAAACTGATCGTAAAGCTTCTCGACAGATCCAGCGAGACTGGCCTTGTAAAGCGAACTCTTACAATACGAGTTCCGGATCGCGATAGCGGTCTCTGGGAAATCGGTCATTATCCCATCAGCTTGCAGATCAAGAACCCATTTCAGGTCTTCCACTTTATTCACCGTCCAAGTATAAAACTTGAGATCATGCTTTCTTATTAATTTGTAGATTGGGTAGAAGTTATGCTTGTGCCATGTGGCTACATGCGACACCGAGAGTCCTGTGACGGGCATCTTGAACCCTTCGGGATCCTCCATTTGATGTTTTTCTGACGCTCGAATGAATTTTTTTGAAATTGTGGGAGAGAATGAAATGTTATAAATTTCAAAATTGGCTAGCAATTGATCGTTTTTGATTGCATACTCGTAAAACTCGAGGTTCCACAGCCCAAAGATAATTTTATCGAACCAAAATTCAATAGGCTGAAAATTTTCAAAAGCCGCTATTATACGGTCTAAGATAGACTGATCATTGGCCACTTTTATATCCAGTAAAATTTGAAATTTTTTCGAATCTTTAATCCACTTTGACAAGCACCATTCTAGAAATTTTTCAAAAGTAAGCATCCCATCAAAAGGCGCAGAAACGTTTTTCAGCTTATCAAGTGTTCCATAATAGTTTTCGTCTTGAATTTTAACGTCGCGGTTGAAGGTTCTTCCGGTCATGGCGTCGTGATTTATCAATAGCACTCCGTCGTTCGATAGTTGCACATCCGTCTCGATAAAATCACTCCCGCAATTCAAACACTCGTTAAAGGCTAGCAAGGTGTTTTCAGGAAACTTGCCTTTGTATCTAATGAGAGTTAGACTTGTTCATGGAATGGCACTTACCCTCTGTGCCCACCAATGGAAGGCTTATAGCAATTGGCTTTTTCTAGCTCTGACATGTTGTTTAAGCGGATCGTTGTCGATTTAGAAAAGATTCTTCTAGAGTTTCATAAAAAGAAACGACCCCTCATCACGTGTACGACAAAAGGCGCATTATGCATAACCGAAAGAGCCGTTTTATTGCACACAGAATGTAAGGTTGCCGAACTCCAGGTGGCCGTTAAGCTCAACGTTTTCCAAAAGTGCCGACAAAAAAAAATTCATGCCATCTTTAAGCTGTAGTATACTTTCCAAAACGTTAGAAACTGAGCTTGCTATCATGTGATGAAGGATTCCAAAATCAGTTTCCAACGTATTGTGTCGAAAAAAGGTCGTGTAATGGCCGATTGTCTATAGTATTGATTCCCCAAGGTATGGAACTCTACGTACGCATGTTTTATAAGATTTACGGGGCTAAACGAATCTTGTATTTTTGCCACCAACCTTACCACAAACCTCATTCTTAGGATTTTAACCTGCAACAAACCCAGTTCAAACAACTCAAATCAAAAAAAAGTCTCTGAGCAAAGACGAAAAGGCTTGCTCCATATACCAAGGTATTAAGCATCTTTCTTTGCTTGAGCCTTATGCTTTGGTCTGCTTATCAGAAAGCGTCACTTTCACTACGATGGTGCAATCGGTAAAAACTTTTCTATTGGGCAAATGACTCCCTTTCTACCAACGGATACTCCTAATACAAATTCGTCAAGCACCAAAAATTCATTCCTACAAAAAAACACGAATGCTGCCAAGACAAATCAGTCTATAGCCACTGCTGCTGAGGCTCCTGCTCGTAGTTTGCGTTCTGAGCAGGATAAGAATTCTGCAGAGGCTGCGGAACATACTTTTGCTGCGGGACATAAGACGAAGTTTCCATCGCAGGTACTTGCTGAGCATCTTGACGTTGCGAAAGCAGAGGTTCTAGCCTTGTCTTGTTAAAGTCGGGATCCTCTTGCAAATCTTGCAGCTGCTGTTGTTGTGGACCACTCTCTCCTTCCGCTTCTTCCGCATCGTCCCCCTGGATGAACCCGGATGGTTGTTGTTGTTGCTGCTGCTGCATCTGTTGTTGTTGATGCAGCTTATACTTGAAAACGGTCCAGTCAAACACATAATCATAAAGATAACCTTTCCTGACAAAGACATCTCTGAAAAGCTTTCTCAGGTAGCAATAATCTGGCATATCCTCAAATCGGAGAGATCTTACATACTCCAGATAAGTGACAAACGCCGGTGGAAGCCCCTTGGCCAATACATTAGCAGGAGTGGCCATTTTTTTATGCAAAATGCGATCGTATTTCTGCCGCTTTGTATTAGCCTTGAGTCCTTGCCAAGGGAGGGACCCACGACAAAAATAAATTAAAACGTATCCCAAAGATTCCAAATCATCTCTTCTCGATTGTTCAATCCCTAAATGGGTGTTGATAGATGCATATCTGGCGGTACCCGTTAGGTTTTTGTTTTCTCTGTAAGGAATATGTAGATGAGTTCTTTGATCTCTGTACTTTTTAGCGAGTCCAAAATCAATCACATTCACCTGAGACCCTCTTCTGCCTATTCCCATAAGGAAATTATCAGGCTTGATGTCTCTGTGGATAAAAGATCTAGCATGGATAAACTCGATACGAGTTATCAGCTGATCTGCTAATAAAAGAACCGTTTTATACGAGAACTTTCTATTGCAATAGTTGAACAAGTCCTCCAAAGAAGGACCCAGTAAATCAATTACCATTGCATTGTAGTCGCATTCTTTCCCAAACCATCTAACAAAGGGTATACCAACCCCGCCACAAAGCGATTTATAAACTTTCGCCTCGTATTCCAGCTGCGGATGCTTGGCTTTTACACTTTCAAGTTTGATCGCAACATCTTCGCCGGAAATTATGTTTGTGCCCAGATATATATCTCCGAAAGAGCCCGAACCTATCTTTCGCCCGATGCGGTATTTTCTTCCCACTCTTAAATCCCTTAGAGTTAGTAATTGCAAAGCAAACACTTACATAATGTCAATCTAATTTTTATTTGAAGAATGTCCAAATTTGAATCTCCAAATTGGTTTCGCCCCACACACTGAAACACAAAAAGAAAAAAAAAGCCTATGGGGTTCTTCTCAAACCACACTCACTATCTCAAATAATCCTTCTGTCAACTTATATCGTGACAGCCAAAATGCGTAGGTATGCCGTGTGATAGCTTATCTGTTTGTGTGTTAAATTTTTGCGCGACGTTGGGCGCAACCTGATTACGTAATATTGTAATCCCCCCACCGGTCGAGATTTTCTTGATTATACAGCAGAACTTAGGTAGTAGAACGTATTTTATCTCCATTTTGTTTTCTGGCTGTAAGTTTGCTGCTGGATTACTCCGTCGGTAGCCCTTCCCTCATTTGCGGCTACTCTCTAACGAGTCTCGATGCACCAGACCAAGCCATGCGTAGCTCTTTTTCGAACAAACTTTTGATAGACCATACACCAAGGTCTGAGACAAGGTCTGAGTGATGCTAGAGGTCTTCAAGCGTCAAGCGATTATCGGAAATGGAGGAGGTGACCGTTAAGAGGCATCGCACCGATTGTTCAAAGTATTTTAACTGAAGCAAAGGGGGTTTTCTTAGACTTTAATATGTCATCGTCGGGTTTACCGGAACCAGGTGCTAACTGTCACCTAAAGCCCTGTTTCATTGAGAAGATTGCAACGTAACAACACTCTCATATAAGCTGTTCCTCGCAATCTATCATCAACGTAGACAAAATACAACGAGAGACAAAGATTTCTTCTGTTGACAAAAGTGAAATTTATGATTTTGAAGTCACCCCATAAGTCCATAGCACGTGCTTCGTTACCATCTCAGAATCTGTGAGTGTCTCTTTCCCCGGTAGCATTAGCAAGGTCCAGGACGATATGCTATCAGGATTTCTCATCACCTTCTCTGTGAGACTGTAAAGGTATCACAAGTTGATCGAGATGCATTTAGAGTGATTCAAAAGCAGAGATCTGATAATCCAAGATAGCGGAGGCTGAAGACGAAGAATGGCGAACACGATTAACGGGCTCGGAGACGGAGAGTTAAACAAATTCCGCCTTGTGAGTCAGCATTATCAATACATATTTTGCAGCTTCTTTAACTATTTTCGACTGGTCGGGGACACGCGGAGGAAGATGCTGAGACGAGACGGGTTGAGAGGAGCACAATTTTTCTCGGTCCATCTTTATGTTTTTATTTCTCTTTTGAATCTATGAGATTTCCTTCTCAATCAACGAGTCAGCTTGTGGCGGGTAAAAAGAAAAAAGAAATACACAGCAATCCGTAAGCCTCATATACCGTGTAAGGATATCCAGAAAACGGGTTCGGCGCGTTGATCTTTGACTAAGCAGCATGCGCTCGTCATACGAGAGCGTCAGCGATGCCGCGGGGAGCCCAGAAATAGTA
The DNA here is from genome assembly GCA_030567395.1 of Citeromyces hawaiiensis. NCBI lineage: Eukaryota > Fungi > Ascomycota > Pichiomycetes > Pichiales > Pichiaceae > Citeromyces > Citeromyces hawaiiensis. The sequence goes on from JAJLSF010000027.1 coordinate 22,045, forward strand.
CAGACAGAAGCATAGTCCTTGCTCAGCTACGAAAGTTCTGAAAATTCGAATTTTTGCGAAAGCCTTGCTGTCTTTGACAGCCTCGACGACTTTAAGCACTGTCCTCATGCAACGGCAAAATTTGAAAACATGCGAACGCTCGAAACGGTGTTAAACGTGATTTATAGCCCGACAGTCTTCAGAAAACTGGGGTACTAAACATCTGTACATCATAATCCACGCCCAACTTTTTTCTTCTTTGCTGGCAGAGAAGGAATGATTTATCTATGCGCATTTAATCTCACAAACTCTCACGCATCATGGCTGTAACGTAGAAACAAGGTCAGCTTTACATGCAATCTTCAAACAAAATAACTCTATTCAAATATTAAAGCAAATCTACAAACCTTTCCCTAACCCGAAACCCAACAAATCAGCCGGAACACATCTCGCACGCTTCTGGATTGTCGATGGCGCACGCGATAACCTTTGAGCTAAAGATATCGGCCTCGCTCGGCTCTTCAGCATGGTCCGTGGTTTCCTCTGCCAGGCTTTCCTCGGCCCGGTTTTCCTCGGCTGGGACATCCTTTTGTTGAATACTCAAGTCAGCTAGCGAATTCTCCAAAGAGGTCGGTGCAGTGGTGGAGGAGGGAGACGACTCCTTTGACGAAGCCGTGAAAGCTTCGTCTCCCGCGATTGCTCCATTCAAACGAGGCTTGTATTGCTTAACCTTGAGTTGATCAAGGTTTGCCTTTTGCAATCCGGCAGCAGATGCAGAGTCTTGATCCACTGTAAATTGGATAGCAGCAGCTGCTCCCTGTGTTCTCAAGTAGTACATACCCGTCTTCAATCCCTTCTTCCACCCGTAGAAATGCATAGAGGTCAGCTTTCCCATAGTTGGAGCCAAGAGATGGATGTTGAGAGACTGGGATTGATCGATAAAGGCAGCTCTGTCTGCAGCCATGTCGATGATAGTCTTCTGAGAGATCTCCCAAACTGTCTTGTATAGTTTTTTCAGCTCATCTGGGATGTTGGGCAGATTCTGAATAGATCCGTTATCGGAGATGATGTGGTTCTTCATAGAGTCGTTCCACAAACCCAAATCGACCAAATCACGCAGCAGGTACGGGTTTACGATTTGGAACTCGCCAGCCAAGACTCTTCTAGAGTAAATGTTACTGGTGTATGGCTCAAAGCACTCGTTGTAACCCAAGATCTGAGAAGTGGAAGCCGTTGGCATTGGAGCAACAAGCAACGAGTTTCTCAACCCGTGTCTAGCCATGCGCTCTTTGAGCTCGTCCCAGTCCCAGAGATCGGTCGGTTTTTGACCCCACAGATCAAACTGCAACAAACCCTGAGACGCTGGAGATCCCTGGTACGTCTGGTAAGGACCGTCCTGCTGAGCAAGCTCGATCGAAGCCTCCACACCGGCGTGATAGATGGTTTCAAAGATCTGTATGTTCAAGTGCTTGGCCTCAGCAGAGTCAAAGGGTAATCTCAGCTGCATGAAAGCATCCGCCAACCCTTGCACACCAAGAGCAATGGGTCTGTTCTTCATGTTGGAGGTCCTTGCCTCAGGCACAGGGTAGTAGTTTCTGTCAATGACCTTGTTCAAGTTCTTGGCGACAACTTTCGACACCTCATGCAGCTTCTTGAAGTTGTACCAGGACTCGTTCTCGCTGGTCTCTACAAATGCGGGCAACGCGATGGATGCAAGATTGCACACAGCAACCTCCTCTGGCGAGGAGTACTCCACGATTTCGCAACAAAGGTTAGAAGACTTGATCATACCAAGGTTCTTTTGGTTTGATTTCGCGTTACAAGCATCCTTGTACAGCATGAATGGAGTACCGGTCTCGGTTTGAGCCTCCAAGATGGAGTACCAAAGCTTCTGAGCCTTGACGGTTTGTCTACCACGGCCTTCTTGTTCGTATTTCTCGTACAACTTGACAAACTCGTCGCCGTAAACGTCAGCAAGCCCTGGGGCCTCATTGGGGCTGAAAAGAGTCCAATCCTTGTTGCCTTGAACACGCTCCATAAACAAATCTGGAATCCACAAAGCTGGGAACAAGTCTCTGGCTCTAATTTCTTCTTTACCGTGATTTTTTCTAATATCTATCAGGTCAAAGATGTCAGCATGCCAAGGCTCGATGTAAATGGCAAAGGCACCTGGCCTTTTGTTACCACCTTGGTCGACGTATCTAGCTGTGTTGTTGAAAACCCTCACCATGGGGATGATTCCGTTGGAAGTTCCGTTTGTTCCTGCGATATAAGATCCGGTGGATCTGATGTTGTGGATGTGTAGACCAATACCACCAGCAGTCTTGGAGATCAAAGCACACTGTTTCAGAGTATCGTAAATACCTTCGATAGAGTCCTCCTTCATGGCAACAAGGAAACACGAAGACATCTGTGGTGACGGGGTACCGGAGTTGAACAAAGTGGGAGAGGCGTGCGTGAAGTAACGCTCAGACATGAGGTTATAAGTCTCAAGAACTTTTTCTAGGTCATCTCCGTGAATACCAATAGCTACTCTCATGATGAGGTGCTGTGGTCTTTCTGCAACTTTGCCGTCAATTCTCAACAGGTAAGAGCGTTCAAGGGTTTTGAACCCGAAGAAGTTGTATTGAAAGTCACGGTCGTAGACGATGGCAGAGTTCAGCTCTTCTGCGTTTTTTTGCACAATGTTGTAAGTCTCCTCAGAAATCATAGGAGAGTGACGACCGGTTTTAGGGTTGTGGTAGTGGTATAAGTTGGACATCACTTGAGAAAACTGTTTGGTGGTTTGCTTGTGCAAGTTGGATATAGCGATCCTAGCAGCCAATGTAGCGTAATCAGGGTGAATGGTGGTCATGTAAGCGGCAGTTTCGGCAGCGAGGTTATCGAGCTCGATGGTTGTGACACCATGGTAAACACCGGAAATAACGCGCTGGGTAATAGCTACAGCGTCAACATGGTTGGCGTCTAACCCGTAACAAAGACGAGAGACTCTTGCTGTGATTTTATCAAACCGGACCGGCTCCTTGTGGCCATCTCTTTTGTAGACGTACATCGCGAGTCAGCAGAAGTGTTGTGTTTGGAAAAGAAAGCACGAGCGGGGGGTTCTGTATTTATATCGACAGACGCGTGTCAGAGGCAAACGCGCGACGCGTGATTTTTTTTTTCGCGTATCGGGTTAGCCGTCACACGACTTGTAAACAAAAAAAGAGCTAGAGTGAACTTGTCGTTGAGATTGACATTTTTCATTGTGATGAGCCAGTGGCAGTTTCGGAATCAATAGATTCCTCAATATACTTTTTGAAAGAGATTTATCGTCTATCATCTTTTACTTACCACTTGACCTCGTATTATCAAGCTGATAAAGATGGTCGTGGCTAATGACTCGTTTCTGCCTCGAAAAGCCTCTGTGAAAACCCACTTGCACACGATTGGTTAGCTTGCGTTGAGATCACTGATACGGCTGCTGTCCCCCTGAGTGTGGCAACCGAGGGAATGCCGTGTGTGAATGTGAACAGACCTGTATGTAGAGTCACTCACTTCATTTTGACTTTTGGGAAGGTGAACAAGCGTCCGCGTCCGTATAATGACCAGGAGGGCTTTAATGTTGATCAGACCGCTGCTGTGACTGATGAAAGCCTAAAATGCATGATTTTGCGGATTTCGTTTGCCAACTCTGTCGGATTATCAGCCGTAATCTAGAACACAGAGTGATGCAACTTTGGAAAATTCAAGGACGGTCACGATTTATTCGAATAAGAAAAGACTATCACGACTAAGCGGAATAAGAAAGGACAATCATGTCTAAGCATGTAGGTCATTAGCATGTAGATAAGTCACTTATGATATGTCTGAGGACCCCCACCTGAGGGGGGGAAAGGTCCGATACTGGGGGTGAAACCCAGGGGGACGACTTTTCACATCACATGTGTTTCCCCACATCAATCAGTGTATTAAAGAGGCCACAAACCTCAACTATGTAGCAGCTTTAGGGAGAATGAAAGCCTACATTGTCAAATATAAGCGGAGGCCGTTATTACTATCGATGACTGGAGATTTTAAGAGAACAGATTGAACTGACTTACCCATGTTGCTCAACGCGGTATTGATACCCCGAGCAAAGTTACGTCCGCATCATCAAAAAACTCTTCTTTACACCAAAAGCTTTGAAACTGAACGAGTCACATTTCATGCTCGATGCGAGCTCAGTAAACTGGTAAGTTGAATTGTAGACCACAAGGACAGTGTGAGATTTTCATACCTGAGTTATTCTTCGACTAGCTAAGAGCACTTCTCTGCAAAGCAGATGGACCTAGAGATGATCACAGGAAAATGAAGGGACACGAGGGGGCACAGAAGGGTCACAGAAAGGATGCGAAAGTGATGGCAACAGAAATGCTACAAAGATGGTATCCTTTGCCTGACGGATCCATTTGGCGGGGCCAGTCAGCTGTGAGGCTGTTATGCTCCACCCGCCTTAATCAAGCGTTGGGGAACAAAGGTGAAACGCATTTGTAAGGAAAAGGAAAAAAAATTGTTTCAGATGAGAGGGACTTTCTCGAATGGCTTGTACTGCCCCGATATAAATCACTATTTCTCGTATAGTCTCTAGTTGTAAGGCTATGTTTATTTGGGAAAATAGTTTCTACTATGATACTCGCACAAGAATACACGAAATCTCGGAGGGCATTCTACTTCAATCATCAACTTATCAGCTTTCGAGGGGTATAAGAGAAAAAACCCCATTCCGGTATACCTCAAAACGGTGAACTGTTGAGTGTTTCGACTTTGAAAAACTAGCCATCTTAGCTAAATGAACCAGTCTCACTCTGAGCTGCAACAAATTAGTTATTAGATTAATCATACAAATAAAGCAAATACACCCTAGAACCCACGAAAAAATCTCAAGCCTTTGTCTCCTCAGTCTTGACATCAGAAGTGACAATCACCTCCTCGGCTGCTGGCTGTGCCTCAGTGACTGGTTCTACAGCGGCAGGAGCCTCGACAGCTTCCTCGCGCTCGGCAATAGCTGCAGTCTCTTCAGCAGATGGAGCAGGGGCTGATGCTTCAGTTGGAGCAGCCTCGACAGTTTTAGTAGGCTCAGCAGTTTCAGCAGTTTTAGTAGGCTCGGCAGTCTCAGCAGTCTCAGCAGTTTCGGTTGCTTTTGCCTCCTCAGCCTTCACTTCCTTCTTGCCGGTAACAGACTTGGTCAATGCTCTCAGCTTTCTGACAAATCTCTTTAGAATGTTTTGCTTCTCAGAGGCTGGCACCTCCTTGGCCCCAGTGGACTCGTTAACAGTTTTTGGTTGCTTACAGGTTAGGAAAGGGGAATTGGGCTTTACTCACTTCGACCGCGGCAGACATTGTATGGTTTGAAAATTGAACGCAAGAGGGGTTACCCTTGTTTATATACCCCTTAAAAAAAAAACACACTGTTGTGTGAACATGCCGCGCCTAATGCACCTCACCTGCATACCAGATGCTGCATGTGCATAATAGTTGCAGGGATCTAGAGCCACCCATATTTGTATGTAAGCTTGGAGAAGAACGGGGGGTTACCTGGGCTCGCTTCTTATCGCGATTTATTGACTGGACCCAACCGTCCACGTGCGGAAGGTTTCCCAAGTGCCAACAAATACGTGGCAAACTGCGTGGGCACGCACTGTCAGGTGCATATCGCCACAGTAACCAGTTGATGATCACAAGAAAAGACCTAAACACTGGAATGGCCATTTCAAACTATAGACATCCTCAAAGCATATAATTATAATGACCCCGGGCACAGCTAATGATACTTGACTCACCGGCTCCCCCTTCTTGAGCCCGCTGACAAACTCTGAACATAACCTGCAGGAGAGATGCATATGCAACTTAAAAAGTTTTGTGCTGATCCTTATTTGATGCATATTGTTCAAAATTAAGCTGCTCTATCATTTTTTTACAAATGATACCCCTCCGCTCTCGCTGAACTACTGCCGTTGCAAAACGCTCTTTTCCACTTCTTCATTGACCGCTTTTCGAGAAAACCCCTGCGTAAATTTCATACCGGGTATACTTATCCACACACCATTTTTCAAAGAGCTAAATGCTGAGAGCGGGTGCGTTAAGAGTAGCTACTCGCAATGAGTGTTTGTCCAGGGGCCTATCCTCCAATTTCCACACTTTCCGTGCCTGTTCAGCAGCACCAGCCGCAACCAAACCAAAGGGTTCTTTCACCAAAAAGAGTGCCACCAAAAAAACAAAGAAAGGAAGTGGACACCATAAAAACTTCATCGGTGTAGCCACCTCCTCTAATTACTCAAGAACATCTCCTGCGGCTCCAATGGCAAACATCTCGGAGTTGCGTGTGCCTGATCTGGAACCTCTTTCGATAGTTAAATATCCGTCTCAGTCTTTGCGGTCTTTGTATCACTTTGGGAGTTTCAAAAAATCGCAGTTCAATGAGCTCTTCCCGCAGCCCATCTCCTTAGTTCGGCCATCGGTAACCCTACCCCTAAGAGACTTTTTCGAAAAGTCCTCCACCACTGCATCTTCCGGTAACAGATTGATTTTGACCGGTGAAGGCGGAATCGGCAAGTCTGTAGCCATTTCACAGTTCCAATCCATGTCCAAATCTTCGGGGTCTATCGTACTGCCCATAAGCAATTGCGACGTGCTTCGAGACGGCTCTCTGGCTTTTGTGTACAAGGGAGGTGTGTATCAACAGCCTTCATTCACGAAGAAGCTGTTGAGAAAAATCTTAAAGGGAAACAGTGCTGAGTTGCAGAATTTAAAGCTGTCATCCAACATGAAGTTGGAAGCGACCTTGGCCAAGAGGAAACAGGATCTCAATTTCGATGCAGGCTCTACGTGGGCCAGTGTGCTTGAGAAAGCCATTTCTGCTAATGTCGATAAGTCGGCTGTCTTCAACAGATTAATTTCAGATCTTGAAAACCAACAGCAATTCCCTGTTTACCTGACGGTTGATAACTTTTCTGCCTTCACCGACAGCCCGTATACCGCATACAAAGATCAAGAATGTAAAGCTATATATTTCGACAAACTTGAGCTACCGCGGTTCATCATGAATTTCGTCACGGGTAAGTCTGCTTTTAAACGAGGCGGTGTTGTCGTTGCCACGTGTGGTAAGCACAGACAAAATGATACGCTGCCTGTTGCTTTGGGCAATAAACAAGTTAACCGGTATGCACCTTTAGAAATGTTTGACCCGCAGATGGCCACCTATCTCACGGAGAACGGCGGATTGGAGGAGCTTGCGGTAGCAAAATTATCGCAAACTGAAGTTGGCGCACTTGTGCAGTGCTATGAGAAGTTTGAAATTCTTCAAGCCGACAAAGATAAAGACTCTGACGAGCTGGCAAGATTTAAATACGTCACCAGCGGTAATGGTAACCCTTTGGAGATGCTCAAGTCATGCGTGATAAATTACATTTAGGGTGTTGTTGTACATATTTTTCATTCCATTTTCTGTCTTTTGGGATTTTCCTGAGCGTCTCCGTATTTAGGTGATTCCGGCTCATCGTATGTGGGCATGGCCTCAAAGTCGTCAAAGTCATCAGAATCATCAGAGTCATCCTCTTCATCCTGCAACGGTGCTTGCTGAATAGCGGGAGGAGGAGCAAGAGGTTGACCTCCCTGTTGCTTTGCTATAGCTCTCTTTTGCTGTTCCCTCATAAGCCAGTGGTTTTTAATCTCCTCCTCGTGCGCTATGAGATCCTCCTGAGTGACTGCGTCTTTTATCGATCGCAGCACCTTGCCCACAACAGTAGCATGATTGCCGCTGATCTTATCATCTCTGAAACGAAGCATTCTCCAGTCGCCATTCTCGTCCTTTCTGCACTCGACGATCCTGCCATTAAATTTCTCACTGCTTTGCTTCAAGGAATCCCACTCCGCGTCGGACACCGTCAAATCTGCGAACTCGTGGTACCCTTCAAAGCTGGTTTTATAGTCTTCGTCGTCAACGTCGTCATCTGGCTCTGGAACAGTGTTTTCCCAAACCCACAGTTTGAACTGCGGTTTACTGTCATAGTCGGTGTACACTTTATTCGGGTGATGATCTGGAAGATCCGCATCTGTGTATTTGGAAAACACGAGCTGAAGTTTGAAATCTACGGTATTCTCCTCGGACGGTTTCCATTTCAGCAAAGTTTGATCCGTTCCGATAACGTATGGCGTCTCGCAACACGTGAGAATCAGCCCATCTGACACATGGGTCAAGTTTTTAAGCTCTCGAAATACTTTGGAAAGCTTAAAAGATTGCGTCATGTTTTTGAAATCTAGCTTAAAGGGGAAAATAGAACACTGCTCTGGGAACGCTTTCCGCAGCTTGAGATACGGCTTGTGGAACTGCTCCTGTGCGTAGTAAAGTCGTTTAGTCAGTGGTTTCATCGTTACGCTCATCTTGTCCATGGCAAGACAGTCAAATATCAAATACCGAAGTTCCTTATTTCCCGTAAAGGGATTTTTACTCATTACAAGCTCGCCGTCAATGATGGTCCCGTCGTGCGGCTGATCAAAGTCCTCGGACTGCTTTGGAGATGGATTTCTCGGGAAATGAAAGTTGGGAACAATAAAGTATTCATTCTCTCTCGTTATCAAGAAACAGCCCTCCTCACCGGTATCGTGATTTACAAGCGCTAAAATCAAGCATCTGAGGCCGTCTGACTTTTCGCACACAAGATAGTCGCGGTTCATCAAGTCATTGTCGAGATGGCTCTGTACAAAACTCACAGGCTGCGATCCAGGAAACTGATTCGGCCTAGTCCGAAGTATTTTGGCAACTTGTGATTTGAGGAAACTCCCCACCTGATCACTCACCTTCTCCCCGGGAATGTATGGGACTTCTCTGTCTTCCATTTCTTTGCATAAGGGTGCACGGATGCGTTTTTAGGTACGCGATGCAACGGACAAATCTGGTAACACTACGTAAAAAAAACCGTCTCTCCTTACAAAGGTTCATCACAGCTGAATAATATTGTTTTATTTTTTTTTTTCATTCCTTCCTTTCTTATAGTCGATTTCTATTTTCACTCAAGAACTCGCATGCATTTTTTCTTGTCGCTCACTTCTCTTTGCACAGATGACAGAAACTCGGCCGAAACGGAGGGCCGCCTCTAACGTTAACTACAAAGACCCCACGGAGAGCTTTTCCACGAGGAATGGCAAACCACCAATCGAGGCTAAAGGTAACAATAGTTCTCCGAAAAAATCGAGCAAGAAGGCTTCATCATCGGAGGCTGCAGATGTTGCTCTTGTTGATCGCACTTTTCCAATCAACTGGCAGCCCCCACTCACAGAGACCGACCACTTTAGCGAAATTCTAGACTTGAAAAATGCCACAGTGGAAGGTACCTCGCTCGTGCTGCCTGACAAGACGATATCGAAAAGCGACTGTATATACATGGTGAGTGAACCACCGGGAGAACCGTACTATATTGGCCGCGTTTTAGGCTTTGTTCGCAAAGACAAAAACTGCGATTCGAAAGAGGCGCAAAACTACTTGTTCAAGATCAATTGGTACTACCGGCCAAGGGATTTTTCTCGAAAATCCTCTGATTCTAGACTTTTATTTGCAACCATGCACTCCGATACCTGTCCTATCCAATCGTATCGTGGCATGGTGACAATCCGTCACAAACAAGAGATTGAAGATATCAACGAGTTTAGGTCACTACCAAGCCATTTTTACTTTGACAAACTTTACGATAGATATATGATGAAGATCTATGATGTTCTCCCCACTGAGAAACTTATTCATCTGCCACGAAATTACTATGCAGCACTCAACAAGAGGTTCCCATTTATATTTGTGGAATCGGGTCGCGGCTCAGATCTTTTGGCGTCGCCTAAGAACTGCGAAAAATGCCACCAATGGTGCTCTTCTATGGACTCGGTGGAGTGCGTATCCTGTGGCTGTGATTACCACATGCTGTGTCTGGATCCTCCCATTCTCAGCAAGCCGAAGCGCGGCTTTGCGTGGTTCTGCGCAGGATGCAATAAGAATGCCGAAAGGGAAATCGAGGCTAAACGTGGAAGAATGCTAGATGAAATGGGTCAAGACGATGACTCCAAAGAAACAAACGAAAAGAAACGCCAGGATATTACAATCTTCAGACACTCGGTCCCCAAATACGAAGAACTGGCCATACAATTTTTGAAAAATGATGGAAATCTCACTCTGGACCAAAGACGAAATATAGAAGAATGGCCGTATCGGTACTTGGGCATCCACGGAAGATTGGAAGACGCTATGGATTGCCAAGATAGGCCTTATCCCCGAGCAGCTTCTCGACTGGGCCCGAAACACCAGTGCGCAGCCATCCCCGATTGGTTTGATCACCCCGTTGTTTACTACACGGAAGCCAATGGCGCAACTAAGAAAAAGAAGCGAAAGGTGTCTACGCCTATGGCGGAACAACAAAAGTTCTCATTGCCCTCGAAATTTCGAAATACCTCGCCCGAAGAGTACCCTCCGTGGTTAATGGAAGCCCCAAAGGGCTACATTGAGCGAGGGGGCGACGATACGGTCACTCTAATGTGGAAATCTCCCAATGACAATTCTCTTGTGGAAAAGTACTTGAAAGATTGTTTACCGGTTGCCGAGCGATTGGGGCTCTTACCCAACACGCCAAATTTCATGGATGCAGTTCTAAAGACTTTACTGGACTGCAGCTATGATTTTGAGCGTGCTGAAAAGATAGTTGGTTCTTTTACACGCCACTCTTTGAAGGAACCAACTCTCTCTTTGGAGGAAATTGCATTGTTTGAACAAGGTGTAAGGAAATTTGGGTCTGAGCTTCATCCTGTTTTCCGTCTAGTTGGAACGCAATCGTGTGCCAACATTGTGCGGTTCTACTACTTGTGGAAAAAGACCGCAGCCGGCCGTTCTATATGGGGTAGTTTTAAAGGCAGAAGCAAAAATAAAGCCACTCATCAACATGGCGAGGAGGAGGTTTTCAAAAATGCAATTGACGATTCGAGTTGCGATAATGACAAAATCATCAAATCTGGTATAAATATGGAGTGCCACTATTGCGAGAGTCTGGATTCATTGCAGTGGTTTAAACTTACAAGCTATGAGCCGGGTAGACAGTACTTATTTCTGTGCATTCGGTGTGCCAAGCTCTGGAGACGGTATGCTCTCTTTTGGGAGAATCCGTATGATATCGTGAAAAAAATGCCGCAAAAGGGAAACGGGTGGATCTCAAAACTCGAGTTTGAGCAGGTGATGGACGCTCAGAAAGTGCTCGCTGTGAGAGAAGCTTTGGAAGCTGATCCTGAAAAGAGTGAGGAGCAGATTGTCAAGGCCATTTGCAAACCAGCTGCTAAAAGAAGAAGCCCCTCATCAAATCCTAGATCCAAAAGAGTCAAGACTGATGCCAAACCCAAGAGATCTAAGCCTAAACCCAAGGCCCTTGTTGTTGAGGTGAAGGATGAAAAAGAGCAGCCTCCTTTAAAGTCGGTCTTGTCCCCTCCAAAATCGGTATCGCCTGCTCCTGTTTCTAGTTACATCAAACTCAGATGCAATCCGGATTTCAAAGTACCTCCTGATGGTGTCGCCTTTTTAGATTCTCCTTCTCAAGACCTTCCCAAGAGAGAACCATCGGCGTGCGCTGTGTGTGATGGCACCAATGGAACAATCTGCTGTGCTGAATGTTCTGTTTCCGTGCATCCGAGATGTTACGGCCTTGCAGTTCCTGATCGCATAACGAAAAATGCATCCGTCTGGCTGTGCGATCCATGCAGTAACGACTGTCATCCCATAACATCCACCGTCTACACCTGCCAGCTTTGTGGAGGGCATCATGGTTTGAAAACAGTGGCCCAAGGCGGATGGTGCCACGTTGTGTGTGCCGTTTTTAATCCTTCTGCAAAATTTTATGACACAACTTCTCTCCAGCCCATATCCGGGATGGAAAGAGCTTTTAAACAAGGAAACGACCCATGCTCAATTTGCCAGCAAAAGATGGGGTTTACGGTGAAAGTGGAAAACTCTGAACTTTATGCTCACTTGAGGTGTGCTCAAACTACAAAAAACCTTCATATCGGATTCAAACTCATTCAGGGATCGGCAAAGGATAAAGGTTACGTAAGGCTCACCTCTGCTAAAAAGACAGGAGTGCCCGTTCCTGTCGTTACATTCTCTGACGGTTCAACTTTATTAGAAAACTTCTACCCCTTTGACACGAGCACCAAGAAGAAAAATACAAAAGACGCACCTGAGACTCCCCTACTGTTCTCCTACATCTCTGACTTTAAAAAGATTGACTCGGACGACACACTGTTCGGATGTCGTGCTAGAAACAAAGAAATGATTCAGCCAAATCCATGCATTGTAAAAGAACCAGAACCGTCCATAAGAGGATCGACTGACGTCAAGTGCATTGAATGCGGGGTTTCAAGCTCGCCGCGATGGTACTCTGGCAAATGTCATCGTTGCTACGTGATGGAAAATCACAAAGAGCTTATATCGGAGGAGACAGAGGAAGCGTTTGTCGTGCCTGATCTACTGAGCATTACGCGTGAGAAACTAGAAACTACAGGTTTCGGGCTGCAAAATGTGGATGACAAAATGATCAATTTCTTTTGATCTCATTTGATATAGCCTTTCAAAGCACGCTCTATTTTATCAATCTCGTCCAAATTTGTAGCTTTTGCCAGTTGCGTGCGCAGTTCAACAATTTGGTCTTCAGAAAGCTTTTTGGCAACATGATTTTCCTTTTTCTCAGAACGTTTACTCGACCTCTTACCGAGAATATCCTGTGCTAGCACGGTGGGCGAATTTTTTGGTCCAAAAATTTTTGCTGCCTCTTCCCGCTCTTTGGCCTTTATTTTCTCAAAATCTAGAATAACGAGTTGGTCAACTCTCCAAATAATCCATAGTCTGTAATGTTCATGCTCGGTTATGGGGTTTCCTATTAAATACAAATTTTCCAGCCGGCTCAGTTTTGACAAAGGCTCGATCTCAGAGAAATTGGTGATACCATTATTTATCAACGAGAGATTCTTCAAATTCGGCAAAAATTCGCCTATGCCGTCTTGTATCGAGTAGACTACATTTCTGGCTATTAGTATGGTTTTCACTTTGGGTAGCGGTGGGAAATTTCCCAAAATCTGTATATCGTTATCCGTCAAATCGATCGCCCCAACCGTATCTCGAACGCTGGTAAGGTTCTCTATGGCGGGGATATTAAGACTGCGCAAGCTGAGCGTTCTCTCACACTCTGGACTGTTGTAGCAGGGTGCCTCAGAAACTATGTGCGGTGTGAGTTTCATGGTTTGATTCTAAAAATCGAGTCAAACTCACAATAAATGGTGTATGGTTGTCTCAGTACAATGCTGAGAACTCCCCCTCCCCATGTCTACTTTTGAAAAAGAACTGGAAAAAACAGTTCTCCCCATCGCGTATTCTTCCTTTCAATGTGAATCTTGAGACTGTTGAAAAAAGAATCAGTCGTGGGCAGACAAAAACAAAGTTCTCTTCGACTGATTCCGCTTCTTTCTCTTTTTGTTCCTCTCAGAAGCTCGATAATATACCAGTTGTATATTCCACAAGAACTTTTTATTGGACATGATACTTCCATTACATAAATCACCTAAATAACCTATACAATATACTTCTTCATGGGTACACTTCAACCGTTCAAAATTTGATGTTTACGCTTCTGAAAGTCCATTGACTTGAACTTCAATGCCAACGATGCGAGACCCACCATGAAACAAGTTGTCAACGAAACTCGTCAATGTTCCCCAACCAATGAGTCTTTTCGCAATGCTTTAGTTGATAGACCTCATAGTTGAACCCATTTTCTTGGGTATCTGTGGTTTCAAACAAGCTCTAAAAGTGGGGATCTCAAGAAGAATAATCAACCAATGAATTTCTTTGGGTTCAGCCGAAATCATCGTAGCTTGACAAAAGCTCGTTCACTCCACACAAAATCCTGTGACACAGGACTTGCCAGATGGAAACGACACCGTTATAAAGATCAACCAAAATTAGCAATTAGTTCCAAGGTTGCACTTCGGTGTCCTCATTGGTTGATTGAAGATATACTGTCTCAGGATGGGTTATGCTATGAATTAAAGTCTATCAAAAGGCTTCTCTCAAGTTTTTCGCCAAATGTCAAGATGGGGTGAGCTTCGTTCCTAAGAGCACCCACTGACACCATTGTTTGGCCGGTTGAGGTCAAGGGACCTCCTCCCGAAGTAAGATATCGATTTTTCCTAGTAATCAGCCTGCAATTGATTTGATCCAACGGAAAACATCACCCGCGTGTCAGAATTAGCGGAAAAGACAAAGATCAAGGTCTTCTCCCTTCTTTCCCCAGTAACAGCCTTCTCCTTGGTGTATTTCAGATCAATAAGATGTACTGTGGAAGCAGCAGCTGACTTATAGAGGAAAGATCGGAGACTATATCTGCTTGGTGTGTCCTGCTATGTAGTCAAGATTATATCTTAAAGACTCATTTCCCTGCCATTTATTCGCAAACAGACCTCATTCTCAGTTACTCCCATATGATCAAATCTATAATGCGTTACTTGAGTTTCCAAAAAGTTATCATCTTATTCCAACATATATACAATTAATCATCCATAGATAACACAGACCGGTTGCTCGGTAGAGACTTTCCCTCAGTTGGCTCAAACAATTTTTTCGCCTTTTCTTTAAGCGCCATTTCTTGATCCGCAGAAATTGGCGTAACAACCTCGTCGGGCTTTACAAATTCAAAATTGCCGAAACCAAATTCCCGATCACTCATCTTGGACATAACGTATAGCTGCATTCTGACATAACGAACCATCGCCTCGATATGTACCATATCCACGTTTCTCTCTCCGTTGAAAAGATTCCTCCACAGAGCTGCTGCCAAAGTGGCATCATCGGATACAAACGCTTCGTCGTAGGAGAGAACGATTCCCCGAAGTTGAGAGTTGAAATCTTTGAGATAGCCATCGATAATACGACCACTTTGCACATTCATCTCTTCGCTTAACCGTAGTTCTATATCTTTGAAAAACCGATCTACAAGCTTCTGCTGGTAGTTCTTACCATATTTGAAAGGCATAGCTCTCATTCTGACGAAAAGCATCCAAGTGTGTAGGGCAGTAATCTGGAACCACTGAGAAAAAGACCGCGGCATTTGCAGAGTTTCATAATAGAATCGAGCCGTCTCAGATAGAGGCTCACTCTTGTATTGCAACCCCTGATCTTTACACATGTAGTAATACTTTGAACCCCCGATACTTCCTGCACGCACTTTATCCATATCGATTCCGAAAAGTGAGATGAAAGTTTCTCCGAAAACCTCCTGCCACTTTGGCATCTTGTAATCCTGTTTTTCAATGACATTTGACTGAGTCTTCTTCCTCGGGTTCACGTCCCTATTGATCCGCGCAGGGTCTTCAATATGAGGAAGAGAAGATGAGCTTGCCAAATCACTTGGAGCCTTGAGATCATTCGCATTACCATGGACCAGCCTGAGCGAGCATAACGCTGGCGAAATCCGACTTATTCTTTGAAAACTTCTGGTTAAAAGCATGGTTTTATTTTGATTTGGTGCACGACTTCTTTTTACATATAGCTTAAGCCGTTCTATACAATTTTTTTACGGCCACGGCCCTTTTTCAAAACGGTGCCACGGTAATGAGTGGTGCCTAGTCGTTCCACAGCAGCACTATTGACCCATTCCAAGCATCTGCTTTTCGATTGTTCGGCGAGAGTGTTTGGTTTTCTCATCTTTTCTGTATGTTCTGCGTCGTCTCCGTCAGAGGGCCTCTTGAGTTCATTCTGTTCATTGTCTTGACCATTCAAGTCCATCTTTTTGTCACCTTCAACTTTGAGGCCGCTTTCTTGAACAGCGTCTATTGTCTCACCATTTCCCAATTCTGGCACCCCATTATCCATCAGCAACGCTTTTCTCCGATTCGTAATAGACGCCACTATACTGGGTTTCAAACTCACCAGTTTCTGACGCAGCACTGATTCTCGCTTCCCGTAGTAATTGAGCCATTTGATCAAATTCTCGAACTCACTCACATGATCGATAAACCGCCAGCTTTCGGACGAGATGATTGGATCAGGCTTCTCTTCCAGTAATTTACGCTCCAAATTGGAATACTGTCTGCCTGTAGTACCTCCAAACTGATCAATCAAAATGTCGTTCTTGCTATCCCGAATCATGCCACCTCCGAAACTGAACCCAAAGACACCCCTGGCAGCGCGAATGAAGGAAAGTGCGTCTCTCCCCTCCGACGAAAAGTGGGTTTCCTCGTCGCGGTCCTGGGCCAGTGATGACCACTGTTCCAGATTCTCATCCGAGAAATCCAAAAACAAGGTTCTATCTTCGTCGCTGGGACCTTGGACCCAAAGTCTTCCCATCATATACGTCTCCTCACCGTTCCCGAAATCATCATCTTCGCTTTCTTCCCCGTCGTTTTCCTCTTCGTCTTCTAGTGAGCCAGACTTGGAGAAACTGGGTAACCCATTACTCTCAAACCACCAATAACGGTTATATAGTCTGTCCTTGCCGATAAATGTGGCTCTCTGGATATCGATTTCGCCTAAACTTCTCTCGAGGTCTCTCTTTTTCCTAATCGATTCCTGTGCTTCCTGCAGTTTCTTAGTTCTCTTCAAAAGAAGCTTGCGGAACTGGGCATTCGCTTTGGAATACGTCATCTCCTTTGGAGTACACTCCAAACTCAAAGCAGACCTCCTTCCCTTTGAGCCCTTTTTCAGTCCTATCATCTCGGCATCTGCGGGGCCTGGGGTGCTTTCATTCGACTCAGAGTTGGCAGTCTCCTTGAGTAACTGACGAGGAGCAGCTTTGAGCATTTCTCTGACATCTTTGTTGAGTGCGATAGCTTCTTCGCGAGCAACTTTGTTGATCCTCACTTGCTCCATCCTCTCTTTGCGGATCCGAGTTCCCTCATCGAGACAAAAATCCATGTGGCTGCGAATAACCTTACCGTTCATCAACAGTTGTATCAATATTTTGAGTGTTTGAACCCTGAGGTCCAAAGAAAGCGAGGTCAAGAACCTAATCTTCAAGTAAGACCCTGACAATTCTTCTTTTGAAGGAACCAAAGCTTCAAAAACAGAATTTATCGTCTCCAAATAATCAGGAATCTCTTCAACCAGTGAAAGTATACCGATCAGTACAATCTGCCAGCCTCCATCTTTGAAATCCCGTGTTGCTAAGCGCTCTTTCCAACGGACGTCATTGAAATCAAGATATCCGTGGGCATTATGAGACGACTCTTTCTTGGGTTTTTCCACTTCTTTTAATTCTGCCGTTTGCGATTTTTCCTTCGTGTGATCCTCACTGGCGACTGAAGTATTGTACTCCTCGTCGTCGCCTTCATCCATACTGATATCAACGTCCTCGAAAGGCTCTTCATCCAGGTAATCCTTTGATGGCAGAGTAACGAGTAACCCTTTACTAGGATCTGAGTTTAGCTTGGCAACCTTGGTGTTTTCATCCATGAAACCTTTAAGTACGCTGCACCAGATTTCATCGAAAAGCTCACACTCCCGCTCAGTCTCGTTCCACGCCATACACGTCAGAAAGTCGTCAAAAGTAAAAGTGTCGATAACAATGGCATCTTTGAACATATTGAGAAACAGCCATGTCTCCAGCAACTCTGAAACTTTGCTAAATTTGCCCAGGTTCGAGGCGGGCTGCTCTAGCTTCAAAAGATGTGGCTTGTCGGGAGACAACTGGAAGGGAAGTTTCAGGTCCTCTACATCTTTTCTCGATACATACTCAGTGGAGGGGGAATTTGCCTGCGGGTTTTCGTCGTTGCCGTCTTTACCCTTGTCTGATCCTGCAACTTTTTCCAGATGCAATATCTTGCGTATGGTTATGTTGAGAGACTTGAAAAACCTGAAAACCTTATCGTAGTTCCATACTTTGATCTGAAACTTTTCTGCCTTGGAAAAAATATCGTCAGATCCGTAGGTGGTTTTCGCAGAGTAGGGTCTGTTGGTGACGATAAAATTAACCGTCAGTGGGTCAAAAATGGGAGATATAGACACTTTGGCAAAATGGAAAATTTTGGTAGAATTGTACCTTTGCTCTGCGTCCTCTTCTGCATCTGCTGACGCGTCGAAGTAAACAGTGCATTTTTTCAAAACCTCGTACCAGGTGTCTTTCCACCGCTGAAGCGCTCCAGGGTCTTCTGTAGAGTTTGTAGGAGCCGTTTCCTTCAGGTTTGCAAACAGAGTGCTCGAGTTGTTGACCTTTTTCGCCGGCTTTTTAGCATGGGCTTTTGATTTCTGGGCCGGTAACAATGGGTCATCCGAGACAAAAGACTTCAAGTCCTCTGGATACTCCATAGGGAGTCTATATCTAACAGCATACTTTGGTTTTACAGTCCATGGAGCACCGAGCTTTGGTGAACGAGTCAATGTGAGCTTCAGAAACGTCTTAACATGCCACTTTGTGAATGTGTTTTTATAACGGGTGAGCTGACCCTCATCAACAGCGATCTCTTGATCACTCGATAAAGCCACCCTGTAAGTGCAGTATGCTGGCCGCGCTTCTCCATTTGGTAAAACGATCGAGTTGAACCGAGCCTTTTCACGAACGCATCCTTTGACACGGTCGCCACCTCCCAGTTTGACACTTACGAGATCTCCAGGGAAATAGTCCTTCCTGAACATGTTGTAAACGGTGTCCACTAGTTGGTCCAGTCTGTTTATCGTTGAGAACTGTACAAACCGTAAAATGGGTTCCCTTATCGGTTCTGGGAACTGTTCTTCAACAATTTCCATTTCCTTTTTCTCGTACTTGAGTGCCTCAAAGTAGGTAAAGTTGGAGTTGCCCGTAATCTCGCAAACGAATTTTCTGATGTTGTAATAGTCGATCCGATCAAGATATTGGTCATAGTCCAAGAACCATTCACCCGTCTCAGGGATATAAAACACTTGGGTGGATGCATCAAAGTCCGACGGCAATTCCGGTGGAGGAACAAACTCTACAGCTTTGCGCTTGAATAAAACCTATCATGTTAGCGAGACGCTTTGATCTAAGGGCACACATACCATTGCTAGATGTATAGAATGCAGAAATGAATAACTAGCTTAGCTGTGCAATTTGATATTCAAAAGGCAAAAGTTTTTTGCAACATTCAAATATATAAATTCAAGAGAATAATGTATGGGAATATGCGCCAGATGATTTGATTACGTAACTAACGCGCACGAAAAGTTAACAACGAAATAGTTGCATTCTTATGTACAGTTTGATCAAGCCTATTTAAACAGAAATCCAAGCCACCCTTGCTTTTGTTGGTCTCTCTCATTTTTGGGAATATAAGCTTTGATGTGGCCGTGAATTTTTTCAATCGCATCCTCAGCTTCGTACTGCCTTCCCAGTACGTCGATAAATTCGCCCTCTTTATCCATCAGATAAAAGAAAATAGAGTGGTCCACCAAATAGTCCTGACCGGCCTTGACGTCAGGAGGCGTTGAAAAGTACACCCTGTAATTCTTGCAGCACTTTTTCACTTCCTCATAATCCCCAGTAAGACCGATCATGTCCGGGTGAAACTCTGCCAAGTAGTCTTTGAGCACCTCAGGGGTATCACGGGCTGGATCACACGTGATAAAAATTGGCTGCAGGTGGATATTATATTTCTTTTTAAGCCCATCCAGAATAATGGCCAGTTTATCTAGTTCGTCAGGACATATGTCTGGGCAGTGAGTGAATCCGAAATACAAGATTGAAAACTTATCTTTGAGGTTTTCATCGGTAAACTTATTACCATCGTCATCAATAAGATTAAAGGGACCTCCCACGAGCGGTTTCCCCATTCCTCTATTCATCTCGGCTTCCCGCTGTAATTTGAGTTTTTTCTTTTCACTTCTAAACCAAACAGTGAGTCCAGCCCCCACAGCAACAAACAGAATGAGTGCTTTCCAAGTGGAGAACTCCACCGTTGATCCGCTTGAAACTTTCTGTTGAGCGTGGTCCGTCGAACCACCAATCGGGATCCTCGACAGGGGTTTTTTCGTGGTCTTGTTGGAGGTATGCTCCTGCATCAAATAAGCCTTGGCACCCAAGGCTCTGGTCTGAGAGGCAAAAGAAGAGCATCTTAAAAGGCTTCGAGCTGCACTGTATCGTAACATGATATTAAAAGGGCGTGCATTACACAATATTTAATCCGGTTATTTTTTCTATACACCAGATTCAACATTGAAAAAAGGCTCATGTAAATCTAACTTCGCTCCAATGAACTAATTCTTTCCTGCACCGGCTCTGAAGTAAATAATGTCACCATCTTCAACCACGTAATCCTTACCTTTTTGAAGCAGCTTACCTGCGGCTTTTACGGCAACTTCGTCCTTGTACTCAATGAGATCCGCGTACCTTGTAATCTGAGCCAGAATAAAAGTGTTCATGAGATCGTTGTGGATAACACCAGCAGCCTGTGGAGCTTTGGTGCCTTCTCTGATGGTCCATTCTCTCACTTCATCGGGACCGCCGGTGAAGAAGGAGATCAAACCGAGAGCTTTTCTCATGGTGATGACAATCTTGTCTAGCGCAGAATCGCAACCCAACTTTTTGAGTTCCTCTTCTCTCTCTTCGTCAGTCTCCATCATAGACAGCTTCTCCTCAAGAGAAACAGAGAATGGAATGATGATGTCTCCAGGAGAGTACTTGTCGACCCATTCCTTGATTCTAAGCAAATGCTTGTTCTTCTTGCGAATGTAGTCTCTTTCAGACAAGTTGATGAGGTAGATTGAAGGCTTAGCTGTAAGCAAAAACATAGAGTTGATGATCTCAACCTCCTTAGGGGCCCACGATTGATTTGCAACACGCTGGCCAGACTCCAGAAGTTCGATCAGCTTCTCGACAAAGGCGGACTCTTCCTTTTTCTGCTTCACCTCTAAACTCTGACCTCCTCTTCTGGTGATTTTACCCAAGCCTTCAAGATGCTTTTGGGCAAACTCGATATCTTTGACACGAAGTTCCGTTGAGATGATATCCAAGTCTCTTACTGGGTCAACATCACCCTCAATGTGGATGATATCAGCATCGTCAAAGCATCTAACGACTTGGTACAAAGCATCGACAGCTCTAATGTGCGACAAGAAAGCGTTACCCAAACCTTCACCGGCTGAAGCACCTTTTGTCAAACCAGCAATGTCATAAACGGTAATGTGAGCAGGAACCTTTGACTTCGGCTTGTAAATTTCATTCAGCTTTTCCAGCCTGTCGGAAGGTACAATAACACGAGCTTCTTCAGGGTCAATGGTGGCGAAAGGGTAGTTGGCTGGGTTTCCTAGGGGGGATCTGGTAACCGCCTGGAAAAAAGTGGATTTACCCACATTTGCCAATCCAACAATACCAGACTTCAAGTTGTTTCCTGGACGACCTAGTAAAACCTTCTTTTCTTCAACCTTCTTCTTTGGTGGCATTTCGTATATTAATCACACCTGTTGATTTATTTCGAGAAAAACTCAAAAAAATTTCACTGCACAAAAACGCAACCATTTTTCCCGTGTCAATAACAAGGTGTATCAGGACCTTTTTCTGTACTGAGTGATGCCATCGTGAGGCAAAATGACGAGTTTTTGACCGCTAAAAAAACGACCATTCATTTTATGCATACATTTTTCCATGTCACTGTAATCTTCAAAACTGACTGTCAAAATCCCTTCCGGTTCTAAATCATAAAGTTCCACATCTTTGACACGACCAATCTCCTCGCATCCTTCTTTAATATCCAGTTTTATGTCATGCGAGGCAGCAGGATCTTCCTCCAATTCAGTGAGAGAAAAGGCATGTTTGATTACAAGAGTATATGGCTTCTTATCCAGCTGCAAAAGCTTGTTATCTGGAGCATCATCTTGCCAGTCGCTTACTCTGTCGTTCAATTTTGCAAGTCTTTTCTTTGCAATGCTCTTTTCTTGTTCGTTCAACGTCCGTTTCTTCCTCTCGCTTGTTGTTGGATTGTCAAATGTTGCCTGACTCACTCGTATGGGATTGGGATCTTGGAACCGTAGCTTGGTGTTGCTCAGCATTTCTATCGCAAGAAGAACGCTTTCTTTCTTCAAGTAAATCACAAGTGCATCTCCTTTCAGCTCACCTTTGTCGTCGCGATACAACTTCACCCTTTTCTCGCCGGTCACCAGGTCCTCGCTCAAGATACCGAATTTGCCAAAAATGGTTTGGAGCTGGTCCGCATCAATGTCTGATGGTAACCCTTCAACGTACACGGCCGTGTTTTCCCTCTTTGATTTCTCCATCGCCTGCTCTTCTTTCAGGGCCCTTAGTTTTTGCTTCTTTAGTTCACGAATCACATATGATGCATCTTGTGATGGTTCTTTCTGGCTCAATTCGGTGCTCTTATCACTGTTCTCAGGCGATTCTTCCCCTGACATAACTGTGCAGTTTGAGTGCAAAACGGACTTTGAGCTGAATAATTGGGCCGGCACTTAGTGACAGTTTCATCGCGCTGGTATTGACACCATAGATTTATAAATTTGCTGGACTTTTGCTTTGCATTAGTTTTCTTTTGGTAACATGCGCATTTAGGCCTCTCAATCCTCTAGTCGAAGCTAAAGGTAGAGTATATTTTTTCTTGTTTAATATCTCATCTTGATGATATATAGCAGTTTTGAGTATTGAGTTCTTTCTATACGTAGTCTCGGGCAAATAATAGCATGCACATTATATGACGAGCTCCCCGGGCTGGTAATATAGCAAACTATCCTTCTCGGCGCTACTCCCGAGAATACTAAATTTATGACGCTAACAACGCAGAACCTAACGACCTACCATCCGACTAAGCCTTTTGATTTGTTCCCTACCGCTGTCCTCCTGTTTTTTCTGCATGGATATTAGTACGCGGCGAGCGGATTAATACACGCGCAACCTCCTCAACTCCATAAAAGACATATTTGCAAGGATTTGCTGAGCTCCCAAAGGATGTGTATCGTAGAGAGAACGCAAATATAGTCAACCAAGTAATAGCAGCATCAAGCAAAGAATTTATTTTCCCAAAATTTGTCTACAAGTTGAAGAACTGGGAAGAAAAGGACGGGAACCGAACGCTCCCGCCTTATCTTTTTGATAGCCTCGCATGTCGTGATAAAGAGGCTTCAGATACCGCTTAATCGTCGTAGTCGACTTTATGTACCTCCTCAGTTGTAGAATCCATTAACCCTTGAAGAGGTGACAATAGACTTCGAGCGGTCTGAGCTTCTCCGAGACCTTCAAGGGTCTAGTCTATAGGAAGCTGGCTTAAAGAGCTTTGGGTGGCTCCTGAGGTAGTAAGACGATTGATCAGAGGCTGAGTAAAGCAGCAGCTGAGTTGTAGTCGAGGAATAAAATTGAGACTAATCACGCTATGTGATTGAGATTATTTCTCAAAGACTCATACCCCTTTAATACTTTCGTTGCAACAAGACATGATTGGTTCTTTTTACAGTTGTGGTTACGAGTTAGAGCAATCAATTAAGCCGACTTATTCAGTTGAAGTTAAACAAGAAGGACACAGACCATATGCAATACAAAACAACTTTGCAGTGTAAGGTCCACGACGCTTAGGATGGAAATACTGACAGGAGGAAAGCTGACCGTACTTGTGTTCCAACTTGCCACGGATACAACCAAACGATTGCAGCTCCTCAACATTGAGACAAATGATCTTGCATTTTCGTGAATTGTGAAATAACCATATTCAGAACTCGCTCTACCGTCTGGTTTCTTCATGCAGCTTCCACTGCAGCAAAATTTATTGATGATCCGAGTTTGGCAATTTCACAGTCCCCGTATCCAGTTGGTGAAGTCGAAGCTTGAAACATGTGTTTTTTTTTTTTTAAGTAAAGGGCCAAATGAAAGATTGAGTATCCCAAAACAATGCAACCTACTCACTCATCTGCTGCTCCTAGGGAAAACACCGACAACGCTGATAACATCGTCATTGGCCGTGCCTGGCTTCAACCAACTTGTGTCATCGCCTGATGCAAGGAGTGCTTTGACTTCAAATAGCTTACTTTCGAATACATATGGACTGATTGAAGCTCGATTCATACATGTTTTCTTCTTTTTTACATAAGGATTCATTACATCTAAATCACCCATGTAATATACTTCTGAGTGGACACTTCAACCAATCTAGTTTCAATGTTTACGCAACTGTGAAATTTGGTTGAAGGGAGTTATGGAAGTTAAGTTAAAGTTTGTGTAGTGAATGAAAGTAGTATCTGATTTTTTTCCCTTGATTTTGATCAAACAGGGGGAAAATACAAAAAAAATTGAATGTATTGCATGCCTTTCGTTCTCTCATTATTTAAGTTCCAATGAATCGACCGGCGTCTAGCTTCGATGACGAACGAAAAAGTTGCAAGGTTTCACCACTTGAAATCATGCTGTCAGATAATAGTGGTGGGCACCGAGCAGCACTGAACAGACCTTACATATCATTTGGTAATTAGCTCTTGAATAGAGGCGCGGAAATAGCTATGTAAATATCCGGTGCGTCGAAGCGTCAGACATATATATTTTTCTCGTTTTTTTGAAGGTGTTGCCTTTGCCTCTTCAACGGGCTGAATCAAAGCAAGCAGTTTATGTACAGTTGAACATGCTGTCGGTGAGTTGCCTTAAAAAATCCCGAAACCGTTTTCCATTCTTATATCAAAAAACAAATCCTCCAAATAAGCAAAAGGTATCTCCGTTTTACGAAAGCCTACATACACAACTTTGATCTATCCTAAATTCACGCCTCATCTAAAGTGAGGAGTTGGATCAAGATATGCACCAGCATTTGGGACAAGTCTAGATATCGGCTGCCAAGTATAAAGGCTTGATGGTATAGCGGTAGCACGCCCAAGCCCTTAGGGCTACCTATTTCGTTATTCATCCTAGCGGTTTCTACCCTCTTCGGGGAATTTTCAACATGCGTCTGACTATATGCGCTGCATTATCTCATGTTCAGCCTATGATTCTTAACCCAAATTTGAAGAAGACCAAGAGGCAGCTACTCTGGCTGCTATTTTACAGATGTGTAAACATCAAATTTTGAAATGTACCCATTGAGAAGAACATTGTATAGCTTATTTACGCTATTTTTGTGATGAAAGAAAAAGATAGCGTCATCACTGTTGATTTATGTAAAAAAATGAAAAAACTCGGAAAACAATCAAGCCACACGACTGTGGTTTAGATGATGGAAACAAGAGATATGTCAACCAATTGGCTTTTCTGCTTGCAGTGCTCAAACAATATGTTCTCAGATATTTTCAATAAAGTCAAACGCTGGCTTAAAAGTTATATTCAGACCCAGCAGCTTACAATACCACCACACACCATCTGCCCTTTTTTCTTCTGGAAATTATTATTATGTTAAGGGTTTTATCGAACACTGTAAGCGGAAGTGTGAGTGAATTGGCTTGAGTTTCTACGCAGAAGTTTCTCTGCGTCTCGACCAAACCGTTTAAGAAAAGAATCCAAGACATCGGAATCACGGTCATTTTGACTGATTCTGCGTATCAAAATCTCTATTCGTAGCCTGGTTCAGTCCACATCGATGGATCGGGCCGCTGACAGTTTGCCGGTAAGTCAAAACACGATTAAAGGGGTCTGCTAGAAGAGATGCGCCATAAGGTCACTCCTTTTTACTCGGGAGGAAATGATGCAACTCCTGATTATTGCTAGTTTGTGTTTGGAAATGATCTAAAAATTAGTTTCAGCTTCCTTTGTTAGTTGTCGCCTTTTTAGTTGAGCACCTGGAGCAACCTGTTGCATAGAAAAGCTCACCTGCCATACAATGGGAACG